>JADBJO010009271.1:65000-80000 GCA_016801955.1 Conus betulinus
GTACGGACCAATCATTCGCTCGTCTGGAGCAAAATCAACTGTCAGAGCCATTCCATATCTGCAAACGGAGCTCGGTACTTTTCCGCTTTGTAGTAGTACCATGGGGAACGTGAAGAACATGTTATGATTAAATGGCTTATCAAGAAGACTGTACTGCACATACCGTTTTCTGGGTGGTAAAGTTTTTTTTGACACAATGCGCTTACATACACATATTCCCCATGATTGTAAACACGTTTCCTGGGTTCTCTGATTTTTCTGTCGAAAACAAAAATCTGCGTAATTCTGGGAAAAAAACATCGCAGCACTTTCAGAGCGAGCAGCTGCTGAATGGTTGAAACACATTCATGCACTCTGCCTTTTCCATAGCAGACCAAACAACTCCCAGTGGAAACCGATCCTTACAAAAAAAAAAAAAAAAAAAAAAAAAAAAAGGTCCACCCTCATCTAAATGGTTATGGATACTCCAGATGCCATTTAGTGCCGTAGTAACCGAACGTGACGGTGGTTGGTTTAATCTCACCAGCATTACTGGTCACAGGGAGATGCCGCTGCAATTCGCGGATGGTTTTATCTAATCCATTTAGACCACGCGTCCCAGAAGACGTGTCGGGAGTGTTCTTGTCTGGCGATTTCCTCTTTACTCGATACCTCCGTGAACAAACTAACTTATAGCTTTCATGTAACGCTGTGATGGCTCCGTCCTAATAGCCCGTCTCCCACTCAACCTGCTTTTAGCTGTAAACGAGGGAGTCAAAACTTTCTCTCTCTCTGCCTCTGCCTCTGTCTGTCTGTGTCTGTCTGTCTGTCTGTCTGTCTGTGTCTGTCTCTTTCTCTCTTTCTGTCTCTCTCTCTGTCTGTCTCTCTCTCTCTCTGCCTGCCTGCCTGCCTGTCTGTCTATCTGTCTGTCTGTCTGTCTGTCTTGCACATCGGTTTTTTGTGTTAGGTCAAAACAGAGACCATGGGGATGTCTTATTTTCTCTGTTCTCATAGCTGCGTGTGACCCACACTAAATAAGCTCTAAACATTTTCAGATATTTAGGAATTTCATCCTCACGGAACTGGCAGGCTAATTCACTGTAGCGTTGGTCTGGCAGAATAAGCGAGACTCTTTGGGACAGTTAAAAGCAGAGGAAAATTGGCTTGTTACGTTTTCATCCTTTCTATGTAAGTTCATAGTGCTTTCATGTCTCACAGGGAGCTGTCAGGAATACAATATAATCTCACCAGTAAATGTCTTTAATGGTTTATAACCCATGATCTCTAAAGCAGCATTTCTAGTGCTAAGCATTGTATTACAGAGAGTGGCTATATCTTAACATTTATTTCTATTCTTATTTATGCATTTATCTATCTATTCATTTCTTTCTTTATTGATTGACTGATTGACTAATTGATTGGTTAGTTTCTTGATTTATTGATTGATGCAGTTCTTTCGTTAATTAGTCAGTCAGTCAATCAAATTATTCATTTATTTCTTTTATTTTTTTCTGCTGATACATTCATTATTTCTTTCTTTCAATTATTTATTCATTCAACCATTCATCCATTCATTCAACCATTCATCTATTCATTCAACCATTCATCCATTCATTCTTACATCCATTCACTCAGTCATTCAGTCATTCATTCATACAAAATTTAACTCGTTCATTCATTCATTCATTCATCCATTCATTCATTCATAAATTCATTCATTCATTCGTTCGTTGGGTTGTTCGTTCTTCCATGCCATCTATTGCATTTCCCCTACTCAGATCAAAATTTAGGCCTGTTCAAGCAAACAACAGTGATGTAGTAGTAGTAGTAGTAGTAGTAGTAGTAGTAGTAGTAGTAGTAGTAGCAGTAGTAGTTATTGTTGTTGTTGTTGTTATTATTTGTGTGTTGTTATATTATCATAAAGTTGTGACGATGCAATACACCCGAAAAGGCATTGGGATGCTGTAAAATCATTTCGAAGGTGTTGTCTCTGTCTGCGCAGAACCAGCGTCCACTGATCGCCTAACCGCCGGATGGTGACAATGACTGTTCAATTAGTCATCAAACAACAAAAGCAAGCATACCCCTATTGCACACATAGCCGTATCGTCCCCCACCCCGGCGTTCATCCCCACCCTATTCCCCAAAACCTCGTCTTAAGTGCACCATCACCACCACCACCACCACCATCTCAATCCAGTGACAATACCAATCTAGTCGCCAGCATGACTTGGCGCTCACACCTGGCATGGCGTTGGAAGCGAAATCGAAAAGGAAAGCTGTAGACAAAAGAACTTGAAGTGACTCTAAAAAACAGGGCTTAAAGGGCAAAGTCTTTGTGTCCTTGACAAAGCTGATCAATTGGGATGAACGTAATAAAAAAAAAAGAGGGACACTGAAGATGATGTATTGTAGTTCCATTATGGACCAACACTTATCAGCACACTGTACTATAACATTCTTCTCCAGGCGCCAATTAGTCTCAGAAAATACAGGCTCCTGCAGCGTTGGTCTGGCAATATAGGCAACACCCTTTGGGACACGTCAGCGAAGCAGAGGGGAATCCAGTTGCTATCTTTCATCCCTTCTCTCTGTGAGTTCACAGTGCTTTCTAGTCTCAAAGGGAGCTGTCAGAAATGACTAATCTCACCGGTAGATGTCTAGAACAATGACCTTCCAAGCTATATATCTTGTGGTAACCATTGTGCCACAGAAGCTGACTATAATTTAACATTCGTGTCAGTTGGCTATGCATTTGTTTTCATGTAAACTTATTTTTGTATCTATTTATTCACGTATTTTGCATTTATTTGTATATTTATCTATTCATTTAATTTACATATTTACTATTTGATGTTTTTATTTGTTGATTGATTTATTGGTTTATCTGTTCCTTTGTTCATTCATTTATCTATTAAGTACTCTTTCTTTCTTTCTTTATCTGTCGATGGATGATTGATTGATTGATTAATTGATTGATTGATTGATTTGTTCTTTTATTCATACATTCATGTATCCATTTATTTCATTGATTAATTGATTGATTGATTGGTTCATTCATTCATACATTCATGTATCCGTTTATTTGATTGATTAATTGATTGATTGATGATTGGTTCATTCATTCATACATTCATGTATCCGTTTATTTATTCTTTGATTCCCTTTATGAGTTAAAGAAGAAGATGAAGAATGAAAATCTTGTCTTGCCCTCCCTACTTTCAAGTCAAGTTTACTTGCAGTAATTTGTTTACCGTAGTTAATGGCCTGACCTTCAGTTACTGTGATTTGACGAATGAACACTAACCCTACAGAGGGAATGGATGAGAGAGAGAGAGAGAGAGAGAGAGAGAGAGAGAGAGACAGACAGACAGACAGACAGACAGACAGACAGAGACAGAGACACATAGACACAGTGACAGACAGACAGACAGACAGGCAGATGCAAGCAGAGAAACTCACAGTCTCACAGACAAGTACACAGAGACACACAGACGCATAGACAGTGACATAGACAGAGGCATGAGAGGAAGAGAGAGAGAGAAAAAAGAGGTTGAAGGTTGGAGAGAGAGAGAGAGAGAGAGAGAGAGAGAGAGAGAGAGAGAGAGAGAGAGAGAGAGAGAGAGGACAGTGATGTCCCCTGCTATACTCCACCAAACAGAAATCGCTAAACTGACAACAACACGTAATTTCTGATCTACAATGTTGCCCGCTAAAATACCACAGATATTTTTTTTTTCTTTTTTCTTACTTCAGTGTTTTCGAACCCTTTCACAATCACGATCAATAGTGGCTCCCAGCACACTATATCATTACACTGTGATGGCCTTTGGGGCTGAAGACCTCTGTTGTTAAGGAGACGTCTACATCATCACTCACTAGATGTCTGGTCTGCTCTGTCACATAAAGTCATCACACAACTAGACGTCGAGAGTCAATGAAAAAAAAATGGGCCTTTGATGCTTCAGGCATACCACACAGAGACAGAGAGAGAGAGAGAGAGAGAGAGAGAGAGAGAGAGAGAGAGAGAGAGAGATTCATTTGACAAGAGCACTTGAAATGGTTTGAGGGTACGTCG
Organism: Conus betulinus; assembly: GCA_016801955.1. Taxonomy (NCBI): domain Eukaryota; kingdom Metazoa; phylum Mollusca; class Gastropoda; order Neogastropoda; family Conidae; genus Conus; species Conus betulinus. The sequence continues at coordinate 69,058 of JADBJO010009271.1, forward strand.
CCAGCTACGATTGCTGCTCACAACAATAGTCACCTCCTTGCTGATCCACACATGGAGTGTGTGTGTTCCCCAATGAACCCCTGCCAGCACAACATCGCGCCAGCGACAGTGCCCCTAGGCCTTTGGACTCTGACCTTTTCACTCTTATCATCCTGGCCATGTAGAGTGGAGCTAGAAACTGAGGTCGTCACATTAACATAGCGTGAAAGGCACTGTCATCTAAACGTTCCTTAATCAATGCCAAATGATCAGAATTAGAAAGGCATCAGAGAACTCTGTAACGTGATAAACGCCTGCCAAATCCACGCCTGAAAGAGACTGGAACCTGCAAGATTGAATAACTGAGCAATTGTCTCAGACAAAATTCATTAATTGATGACAAATCGATGCTGGTAAAATAAACAAAACACACTGAGCAAAAACAAAACAAAAAAAAAGCAAACTCACTGTCTTGTGGTTTTCATAAGAAGGCTCAAGCCATTACTACGGAATCGAAACATGTTATACTGATACTGTAACATAAATCACTCTCCATTTCTGATCAGCTCTGATTATGGTTTAAAACATGAACAAATAGACCAACTAAACAAAGAAGCCTTAGACAGCACTTCACCTAACTCTGCCAGATAACAGGGACAAACGAATTACAAGACAAAACACCACGCGTTTTCGACCTCTTATTGCTTTCTTCAGGCAAGATACTCAACACTCAGGACAACAAACATGAAGAACGAGCAATCGTTTACCTTGCCCAATTCGGCGCACTATTTCAAACTGTGTTTAAATTTCCGACTGTAGTCACCCCACTTTGCAACTAAATAAAGGAAGTTGTTCCGTGGCGGTGACAACATAACGCGACAAAATGAGGGGAGTCCACGTTGGGTCAGTTTCACTTTAATATGTCTCATTTTTAATAGACTTATAAATGTCTGTATGGAAGGATGATTATACCACGGGCACTGCCAAAGGCTAATATAAGAGAAACTGAAAACCTTGTGTTTGCTCGTTCTGTCAGTTCCTGATATGGCTTTAATGCATTTGTTTAGGCATATACTCAGACACACATTCATGTAATACTTCATCAAATGCCAATTTGGTGAGATTCAAAGCCATGGTTTTACCCGATCTTGGCCAGACGTTGTGCGAATCGATTTAAATCTGGAATGAAGATGGTGCGAGTCATCCCAAGGGAGCCATAGCCCAGCCCACTACCTTCCTCTGCATATTGCATGAAGAACGCTTAGAATGCACCCTAGGGGAATTTTTTTCCGGTTTAAAAAAAGAAGAGAGAGAGAGAGAGAGAGAGAGAGAGAGAGAGAGAGAGGAGAGAGAGAGAGACAGAGACAGAGAGAGAGAGAGAGAGATACATACAGACAGACATACAGACAGACAGAGACAAAAATAGAGGTGAGCTGCAGGGCAGGGGTGCAAGGTATTTTCAGCTGAATTCTGCAGCTACAAGAAATTTTATCGGTAGATTTGTCAACGAATCAAAGTCTGGAATCATGTTTCACATCCATACACATGTCATAGGCAGCATGTGGAACCTTCCCAATCGACATTTGCGTCTCAGGTGATGTAGAAGAAAAGCATGCGACAGTCTCCTGAAATTCCATATGCATCAAAAGAATGAAACCTCATTTACCATTGGCATCTGTCGATCTTCTACTGGCAGAATAAACAGTCTTGGCATCGCTAAGATCGCTGATAACACTGGTAAAACCTTCTTTGGAAAAAACAAAGATTGTGTTTCTTTTGTACATTTACTGTAGCCCTGAGGGTAAAAAGACAAGACAGTTGCTGAGAAGCGTCTGGAGGAGCGAATGGTGGCATAAGATCAACAAAAGTATTCGGGTTTTCAATTCAGGGGAAGGGAGTATTGGGAGAGTAGACGGAAATGACATCGCGTTATTGTTATCTACTCAGACATTGAGGACATGTGATTCTAGCTTCAAAGGAAAGAGAGTCGTTGTGGCCATAGGGATGATATACTTGATATGTTGAAAAGTTTGATGTGATAATTCACGAGGACATTCAGGGCATCTGACCTAGAGAAACAAAATATCTTGGTCTCACATTTCTTGAAGATCAGAACTTAGGGGGGAGGAGAGAGAGAGAGAGAGAGAGAGAGAGGAGAGAGAGAGAGAGAGAGAGAGAGAGAGAGAGAGAGGAGGTATTTAACATCCCAACGACACAGATTATCCCCTCTGAGTGATGTGTGTTTTTGTGGACGTGTCCCTCAACAGAGATTCGAGTCATCAGCACACCCTGAAGAAACCTTCAGAACATGACCTAGAAATGAAGAGTCTGAAAAGCACGATTTCCATCACTGGGCTTTGCTCCATAACATCCGTCCTGTTTGGATTGGGGACAGTTATATATAAGAAGCTGGTGGGGAAGTTTTGCATGGCTTGGACAGAGTGGTTTTTGGGGGTGGGGTACATAGAGGCTTACAAACTTGCCAGTAACTTTTTACGGCTGGTAGATAATGTTTCCAGGTGGTCGTATTTTTGTTTCACAGATGTTATCAGCTTTCATTTTCTTACTTTTTGAAAACATAATGCATCCTGCAAAATCTGTCCTGCATACAAATATCTGTCATGGTACCAACCAGATGAATAGCATGGCGTATGCCAAGCTTTTGTACATGAAAGAAAGTCAAAATTCTCACACAAAAGGTAATGTAAGGTAATGTTGCTTATGGCCCAGCCGACCGCAAAGGGTCATATTAGGGCTGTTTACCACGTTAAAAGCAACTCACAAATCATCAAAAACAAACAAACAAACACATCCAAGCATCTCCTTGAAATACACCCTTCTAAAAACGCACCAGAAACTTCATTAAAATCTTTCTTCCGTAAAATCTTAGATCAGATGAAAAATGTTAATCACTTTTAGAAACTCAAAGATCACGTCAGGCGGGACATCTCTGAATAAAGTTTCCATGGAGTCTGCTGTAAAGTGTTTATGTCTCACATCGTGCAAATCCCAACATTTTAAAAGAATATGTCTTACTGTGGGTGGTACATGACATGGAATGCACCACGGAACTTCGTCACATTTGAAAGATAAGAATGGGTATATAAAAAAAATGTGGACTGTATACAAACAGCACAAGACTGTTTCATCTTTACGGCCGCCTCTGGAACATCAAAAAATCTCCTTCCAGTCTGGATGGATTTTTAATAGTTTGTTATCTATCTGCAAGTTCCATTCCTCTTGCCTGATGTCTTTGACATAAGCCCTGTTTTTTGGTTTTTAGATCAGCGTGAGGAATAGACAACCTGCTCAACTTTTCCTTTGAGGCATTCTTGGCAAGTTGACCAACCACCTCGTTGCCTCGAATGCCCACATCGCTGGGAACGAAAGCAAAACCATTGTTGTATCCATCTGATTTCAAAGAGGTGTACAGTTTGAAAACTTTCAGCAGCTGAGGGTGCTTGCGATTGCGGCTGGCAATGGCCTCTTAAGCAGAAAGGGAGTCTGATGAAATGGGGAAATCTTTATGTTTGAATTTACAGACCATTCCAAAAGCCAGGACCGAGGCTGTCAGTATAGCAGTGTAGATAGAGCTGTCAGTGGAAATGTGTTAAGAACATCTCTGAGGGGGATCTGTTGCACAGAACACAACACACAACAGCAGCAACTGCCTCCTCAGATTTGGAACCGTCAGGGGAAATTCTTTTGTAGGATGGAAACTTTGAATACAGTTCGGCAAAAAGCGACTTGTGTGGCAAGGAACTAGTGGAATTGTATGGTACGAAGCCAAATCAAACCGGATATCTGGAGTGAAAAAGTCCATGGTGGGTCATTGAGAAACTTGGAATGATCATAACTACTCCCAGTCTATATCTGCTTTGTTCAAATGGGAAGAACAGGATTCCCAGGTAGAAATGTAACTGGGGTGGTCATCGAATTTCTTTGGGTTGAAAACAAACTCATAGCTGCAGGGTGTGGAGGTTGAGAAGAGAGACTTAGACTGTAAATTCTAGGCAAGTTTCATTCGACGATTTGAGAGGAATGGTTCCCCTGCCTCAGCATACAGGCTATGACACAGGGTGGTGCAGGACGCACCCAGACACAATCGAAACCGAAAAAGGGGAAAAAAAAAATGGGAAAAAGAAAAACGTGTTTTTACACTTTGAACACATCACGCACATCAAACACCACAACCCTAGCGCCCATACTGCAGTTTAAGTTAGTTATGTCAGTGTGTGCATAATCAAATCAACGAGATTCTAGAGGGATTGGATCTAAACATATAAACAATGACACATTGAGAAAATGCCTTTCAGTGCGTTATCGGTTTTAGACAGGAACACAGAAAAAGAACTGAATAACTTTGTGATGATAAGGAACTTTGCTTGACTCCTCCTCTCTCTCTCTTTTCTCTCTCTTCTCCTCTCCTCATCTCCCTCTCTCTCTTGTCCTCTTGAAGAATCTTCTCTCCCCACTCTCTCTCTCTCTCTCCCTCTCTTCTCTCTCTCTCTCTCTCTCCCTTCTCCTCTCACTCTCTCTCTCTCCAGTATGCCTGAAGCGCCAAAAGGCCCCCCAAATTCTTCATTGACTCCAGACCGTCTAGTATTGTCTTCGAATGACCTCCTCCCTCCTTCATGCGCTCGCAGAGCCGCCAAGGGACCAACAATCCCAGTGGTGATGTATCAGACGTCTCCTTAACAGCAGTGGGTTCGAACGTCCCCTAGGCCATCACAGTGTAATTGCCATAGGGTGCTGGGAGCCGACTGGAGAGCATGATTATGGAATTGCTCCTAAAATACTGAACTGAAGTAAGCGCGAAAAAGAAAAAAGAAAATCCCCGTTGGTGTTTTAGCAGCAACATTTTTCGTTCGGAAATGACTTCATCTCGTTCATTCAGAGGTATGTGTGTGGCAGGTGTGTGCCAGAGGAAACCATTCTCTTGTCTGTCTGTCTGTCTGTCTGTCTGTTTTTTCTGTCTCTGCACCTCCCTCTTTCTGTTTGTCCCTCTCTATTTTGGTCTCTCTTTCTGTCTCTTGTTCATTTTTTTTAATTATCTGTCCTTCTTTCTTCCTATTTTGTAGTTCTGTCTCTCCTCTCTTAACGAACTTTCGAGCTGGCTTCTTATCTATATCTCTCTTCTAGACGCTCTCGGATTTCTCTTCTCTTTCTCTCTCTTTCTCTTTCTCCGCCGCGCTCTAGATCTATCCCCTCTGACCTTCTCCTCTTCCTTCTGTCCCCTCTCTCTCTCTCCTCTCTCCCCTCCCTGTATCCGCCCGTCCCTGTCTTCCTCTCTCGCCTCCTCCTCCCCCCCCTTCCTGTCTCTCGGTCTCTCTCCTCTGGGGTCGTGTGTGTAGTGTCGTGGGTGTGTTTTTCCTCTGTGTGTTCTGTCGGGAGCTGTCTGTCTATCTGTCTCTGTCTCTCTGCTGTGTCTCGTGATCTCCGAAGCTGTGTTTGTGTGTGTGGGTGTGTGTGTGTGTTGTGTGTGTGTGTGTTGGTGTTGGTTGTGTGTGTTGGGGTCGGGGGTGGGGTGGGGGGCGCGCATGTGTTTGTGTGTGTGTGTGTGCTGTGTGTGTGTTTGTGGTTGTGTGTGTGTATGTGTGTGTGCTTGTGTGTGCTGTGTGTCTCCCTGTTATGTCGTTGTGTGTCCAGGTATCTGTCTTGTCTGTCTGTCTGTCTCTGCTGGTTTACTCTAGCTCTAGTCTGTCTCTCTCCCTGTCTCACACTAATCCTCACATCTCCAGGGCGGGGCAAGTCCTTCAATAAGTTAGATAACAGGGTCTTCCACAGTCAAGTCCATTAGCTGGAAACTATGAATTCACCTGAAATATACCTCCATTGCACACACAGGCCAAAAGACACGATACTCACGTCCCTCCCCTCTCGTTTATTTCTTCTTCTGTTTATATACAAATGAGGGAATGAAAAATGAATCGAAAAAATACTAAATATTTAAAAGAAATAAGTAAATAATTCAAAAAATATTATACTTAAATAACTTAAACAAATAAGATTACACAAATAATACATAGATAAATGATTTAAATGATTAATAAATAAATAAATAAGATGATAAATAGATAAAATAAACTTTAAAATGCAGGCCCACCCTCCATCTTCAAATGCTTAGCATAGGAGATAACCTTCTGAAAATGGTGGAATTGGAAAATCTATGAAAGTCATTTTATGGTGGAAATTTTTCATCTGGAATCTCTCTCTCTCTCTCTCTCTCTCTCGTCTCTCTCTCTTCTCGTCCTCACGGCCTCCTCTCTCATCTCTCTCGTATCTCGTCTCTATTCTCTCCTCTCTCTACCTCCTCCTCCCGACTCTGAAATCTCGCCTCTCTCCTCTTTGATACTTGCTATGAATTTGAATGGTAGGCTGATCCATCACGAGTGGCATTTTGTCAGTTTATCTGACATGTCCCAAGTAAGAGCAGCTTGTATTGCCGGACAAATGCTGCAGGTGTCTGCATAGTTTAAACACTGATTGTCGCCAGGAACAAGAACGATAAAGGAGCGTGTCCTAAGTATCGATCCCATAATGGAACTATAACCATCGTTTTCACCGTGCTCATTTCATCAAGTTTAATACTAAAGTGAACCGCTTTGTCAAGGTCTAAAAGCCGGTGGTTCCTTTCAGCCGTAGAGTTACCTGAAGTTCTGATGTCCGCATGCCTTTTTTTCCATTGCCATGGCACGTGTGAATTATCGGTCACGCAGACGAAATAATTGATACGGTTGTTTGGACTGAGGTGGTGGCAAATTCAAGAAGAGGGGTGGGGAGAGTGGGGGGGGGGGGGGGGGGTTTGTGGGGGCGGGGTGTGGTTAATGCGGGGGGGGGTTGTGTGTTTAAGTTAGGGTGTGGAACGACACGGCAGTGGATTCATAAGGGCGAGTTACAAGCGTTTGCGTCTGTGTTTTGCCTTACCTAATTGAGCTAGTTACTGTCAATCTGTTATGGGGACACAATGTGGACGTTTAATGGATAGCTAGATCAACAGAGACAAAAGGAACACCACCCACTGTGACTCTGCAGAATGTCATACTCTATGCTATTATATCACCACTACCATCACACACCCACAACCACCACTCTGCTGCTGCTGCTGCTGCTACTACTACTACTTCTACTGCTAGCTACTACTACTAGCTGACTGCTCTGCTGCTGCTGCTGCTGCTGCTGCTGCTGATGATGAGGAATGATGATGTGGACGATGCACTACTACTAGACTCTACTTTACTCTACTACTACTGGCGACGACTACGACGGCGACGATATGCGCACTAGGACAATAACTAACTACCAACAACCACCGACATTAAAAACTATAATAACTACAGCAAGAACAATAACAACGATGATAATAACGATAACAATAGTAGTTATAATGATCTGATGGTAATAGTGATAACAATAATGATAATGATAGTTATGAAAATATTAACTAATATTATACTAACGATAAACATAATAACGATCCCCAACCACAACAATAACAATGATGATAACAATATACGACACTCACATACATTACCGTTGTCTGCAGGACAGGGTTCTGGACGTTGCTCTGTGTGTGGGGGGGAAGCTAGAGACAGAAAGCAAGGAAGCAATATCACTACGCAACACCAAAGAGAGGTAAAAGGAAAATAGATCAACAAGAAAAACGTTTGTGAACAAACCCAAAGCTTCATCTGATTGTGAAAAACAAGCAAAAACAAAAACAAAACAAAACAAAAAAAAAACGGTTTCATTATGACTCACACCTGCAGGAATATGCATACCAATGCCCTGAGCAAAAAAATTTGCAACTGAATACGGTTCACAACCACAACAACAACAACAACAAACAACAACCAAACAACAACAAAACAAATTAGGAGCCAGCCATATAGACGTGATGACAAAAGAAGGATATCTGACTGCCCTATGCGGGCAACAGGAAAGTCCATGTTAGAACAACATGTCAGAGAGAGAGAGGAGGAGAAGAGAGAGAGAGAGAGAGGAGAGAGGTAGGGAGAGAGACTGGGAGGGGGGGGGGGATTTTCAGAGGAAATATAGCTCGTTCGCTATTCGCACGCATGCACGCACACACGCACGACGGCACGCACCACCGCACGCACGACACACACCCACACACAACACACACACACACACACCACACACACACACACACACACACACACACACACACACACACGCAACACACACACAAGAATAAGACCAAACTTTATTTCCTTTTGCCCCTTTTAGTGTATGAATGAAGGGTGAGTTTAAAGCAGCCACAGGAAAAGGAAAAAAGAAACTAGCCAAAGAAAAACATAATTGCTAGGAAGAGAGAGAGATTGAGAGGGAGACAGACTGGCGCACAGACAGAGAGACAGACAGACAGACACAGACAGTGACAGTGTTAAAATCAAAATTCCTCCATGGGGAAAGTCTCATGATCCACATGAAGTTTTGTTAAAAAAAAAAAAAAAAAAAAAAAAGGATGAGTTTAGGTGAGAGAGGAGCCCTTTGGTCCAAGCTATTATGGCATTACCCCCATGGCGTAAAATTTGTTCAAAGAGGTGTAGGGTAAAGGGAAACCACCAGAACAAGAACAACGCCTAACACGTCATCTGGGACACATGGTCCAAGTGGATCGTATAAAACCTTCCGTAACTACTTGTGACCACTGAGCCTGCTGGGATCAATCCAACCACCACCGGCCCAGTTTACTGAGTACGACGCACGGAATGGCGCCTGCCGTATCCAGAACTATTTACACAATGGTGGACTTCTTGGTAAAAGTCGGTTTCTGCTGTGAGTTGCATAGTCTGCTATAGAAAGACCGAGTGCATCAAAGTGTTTCGACCACATAGAGAACGCGCTTTCTAATGATATCGCGCAGACTCCCTGATTCACGCAGCGGCTGCTGAAATAACTTTGTTGAAGTCGGGATATATATTAAACCCATAGGGTATACCACATATAATATCGCCAACGCCTTCATCGTCGTTGATCATCATAGATGAGAAGGCAAAACTCCTAAAGAAATGGGGACGGAATAGCTAAGTTAGAAGAGGACCAAACCTATAATCCAGACGGATTACGGTATCGACTCTCTTTAACGGACTGTTGCAGTTCAGAGAGATTTTATCTTTCAGAGTTAACACTGGGGTTTGCCTTCATTAGAAAAAAAAAAGTCTTAGAATGAGGCTATAAACCGAGGTTTGGGGTGTGAGCGCACGCATAACTTCTTGTAACACGCCTGGAATCCATCACCAGCTTTCGGAAGAGATAACCAGTTGGGACGTCGGCATGGATGGATGATACGTTACAAATGGCATTTATCCTGTGTTTAAAAAAAAAATCAAAAGAACGAAAGACTGAGGAAACTGATATCGACTGAAGGACACGTGAAACGCATAAATGATCCATGTCAAGCCCTCTCCAGTCTGGTCCCACCCAGGCAGGCAGCCCGTTGGGTAAAGGACAGCGTGCAATGCTGAGCGCAAAGAGTTTGATTTTTCTAACTTATTATAGGCCTTACGTAAGTACATGCAATAATGATAATGATAGTAATAGTGGTAGCAGTGATAATATAATAATGATGATGATGATGATGATAAAAACAACAATAATGAAATGGTGATAATGATAATGATAACAATAATAGTGTGAAAATGATAGCATAATGGTAATAATGAAAATGATGCGATAGAAATGATAATGAAAATAACAATAGTAATAATAATAATAATAATATAATAATAATAATGACAATCATCATCATCATCATCATCATCATCATCATCGTCATCGTCATCATCACGACGACACGACGACGACGACGACGACGACGATGTGATTATGATGATGATGATGATGATGATGAAGATGATGGTAATGATGATAATGGTGATGATGATGATGATAATGATAATGACGAATGACTGATGATGATGATGATGTGAATGATGATGAGATGATAACCATAACAATTACCATCATAATAATGTCTATAGGCATTTATGTCAAGATCTGACAATGTCTACAGTGTTGTTACTTTCAACACACTATGTCCATGGTGTGAATTTGTTCCCTTCAGCAATGACAACAGCTTCTTTGTGACCGGGGTTTGAAGGACGCGGTGATAAAGCTGTCCCTGCAGATTGGCATGGCTATTTTGACCTGTATCCTAGGCTCACTGTTTAGTGCATTTTCCTATCGTACAGCTCCACCACTCAGATTTGTGGGCATAGTCTGACCACCCTGGCATGCTTTAAGAATATTCAAACACGTGCAAGACGAAATTCATTTTACATTGATTACTCTAGCCTTATTTCTGCTTTCTTCCCATATATTATGTTTGGCTATGCATATATTTTTTCTTTGAATCAATTTCCTTGCACCTTGCCAGTGCCTTAAAGAGGATCGCTGCTTAGATAGTTTCCCATGATAATGACAATACTGTATAATTTATTTTAGGTGCTTAGTCATTAAGTCTTTTTTAGATGCGAAAGCTAGATAGTCGTAACGCTTTTCCTGCAGGAGTGAATCACTCCTAAATTTCATCTTCTGGACTCCACGCGCAGTCTTAATTTATTTCATATTTGCAATACTGTCGACATAAAGTCAATTGGATTTATTTTCCCAACTTTCTCTCTTTCCACCAACACCTTTTCTCGTACAATTGCCTTGCTGCCACCATGGGGTATGAATAGTACTAGGTAACCTCGTTAAAAGACAACGTCAAACACCACAGCGATTACGCTGCAGAAATGGAGCATTTCCTCACGATAACAGAGATGGACAGCTCCATGCAAACTCCCAAAGCAGGGAAACTTTAAGGGAAATCTCGGGCTTAAACAAATGAGGTCAACAAGGAATTGGTGATTTCCCAAAAAGAAGAGAAGTACAGTGACATAAAAACGTCTACCTCGCGATTTGACGACGAGGCCACAGAATCTGCGTCAAGGACA
>JADBJO010009271.1:82500-85610 GCA_016801955.1 Conus betulinus
TGAGAGAGAGGGAGAGAGAAGAGAGAGAGGGAGAGACAGAGGCGAGAGAGAGAGAGCAGAGCGAGAAGAGAGAGAGAGACGCGAGAGGAGAAGAGAGAGACGGCCGGAACAGAGAGACGTAGAGAGGAGCACAAAGGACAGGACGCGCGCACCACCAGACACAGAGACAGATGTGAGACTTATTCAATTCAGCAAGGCAAGGATCCATACTGACAGGGATACATGACAACATAATACGCGCATACAGACCCACGCGGAAATTTCTAAAGTTTTCTAAATCGAACGAGGAATAAGTTGATAAATACAACTCTGAACAAACAAAACTATGACAATTTACAACACTTACAATTGTCCAAGGCAAAGGTTTTGAAAGTTTGTAAATTGAACCACAAACTGTTTTCAACTAAAAAAGCAACCAACTAATCCACTAAATCCTCATTCTTATATCAACTAAGCAATTTTTGTTAAGTCTAAGAATGATTGAATTCACGATTCGGATAACAACAAGAAGGGATTGAAGTTCATTTATTCAAAATGGACCACACACACACTACAACACAACCAACACGAGTGACTTTAGGTCTTCTTCCTCGTTCAATCCCTTTTATTTTACACACCAACACAAAAACAACACATGGACCATAAAAGAAAGGTCTTTGTATATTTTACTGTTTGTAACTAATAAACTACAAAAAACGACCACAAACAACACAACGCGAGAACAGACAGATCGATGGCCAGACGCCGTCCATTTGAAATCTGCCCCGATACGTTTTGAATGTCTCGTCGCTCTTCTTCTTCCGTCATTCATTTCAATTAAACACAGACCTGAAAACACAATGAGCGGGAAGCGTAAGCGCGCACGACCTAAATTTCCAACCTGCCCGGCCACCTACTTAACTGGGGTCTAACTGCCGACCGGGTACTATCCGAGTACGAATGTTCTTAAGCAAATAATTCAACCATTCCTGACCCCTATCAAATATCCTTTGCGCAGACAACGTAGAATCAGGTCATGTTGTGCAAATGTGCAGCAAAACCACCGGGGACGCCCCTGACTGAATTACAATACTATTAATACTCCAACGTCCAACCCAGGTCCGGTTTGTTCCATTTGCCATTGATTTTTGCCTGTACCATCCAATTCACCTTGCCCCCGAGAGTGCTAGGGGGAATCATCGGATGGGCTTTTTTCATTTTTTCAAAGGCACGTCCTTGACTTTCTCTTATATATATTCATAGTACGGTGTAACCAGGCATTAATGTAATCTACAACATGGGATTCTAACAAATTTGGAAATCGCCTCTAATATAATTGGATCTCCTCTCTCTAATATCGTCCCTCGCTAACTCTCTAATTACTCTCTCTTCCAATTGGACTCTCTCCCTCTAATGGATGCTCTCCTCTCTCTAATTGGAGCTCTCTCCGCTACTCTCCCTCTCTCCTCTCCTTCTCCACCTCTCTAGCTCCTCTCCCCTCTCTCTCTCTATCCGCTCCCCTCTTCGAGCCTTTTATAGACACGTGAGGAATTTCTCAATGGTAAAGAAATAAAGTGTTGTTGATATACCACTTCCCGCGTTTACCCCTGCACTTCACACCATATTGCATTGCAATTCCAATGGCACCGTAGGCAACAACGAACGCGCTCCGTTAAAAAAAGCAAAACAACGAATTTTCATAATAGGCATAGCTATTTTTCTTTCATAGAAGCAAGAAACTCTAACTTTTAACCACAAACTGTTGAAAAGGAACATAATCGGTACAGATAGACATAAATTAATATTCGTTTTTTTTTTGCATGAAACCTTGAAACGAGTGAGAGTATTACGGTTTAAAAGCAGAACGGTGTATTCACCATAAGATTACTTATACTCTTACTTCTGGTTTACCTTCCCTGTAAACTGGGATTCATTATCGTACTATTGATTCAGTGGCTACGAAAAGGAATGCCCCCGTAATTGTCAGAATCATTTACAATCAGCATGTCCTCCTCGGGCACAATGATACAGCGATGTGTCCACAATTTCAGAATCCCTACCTGACACTCCTTCTCCAACAACAAATTTTGTGGAAGAAGATAATCTAGCACTCCTTTACAGTAATGCTTTAAAAAAAATAACAAAACAATGGCACAACCCAAAAACAAAACACACCATTTTTTTTTTGAAAACCAGCAGCAGTAACGATTGTTTGAGTAATTGTTTGATTGTTGTTATATTTTATCTCAATTTTTCACGCGTATTCATTATTTATTTTATCTATATCCAGTTTAACGTTTATTTTTGGTTCGTTTCTTTTTCTTCTGCTGCTGTTTCTTTCTTTGTTTTCTTTTTCTTTAAGCGCTGTTGAATAATCGGACAATTAACAAGGCATATCTTTAGGGCATTCTATGCTTCATACGACAAAATCGTTAATAATTGTATAATGTATGCAATCCTTTATTACTTATCACAAAACTTAAAAAGTGTTTCAATCCTGAGTCCATATCTAAACCCATTAATTATTTAGTATTATATTATTCTTTTTTCCGGTTGCCTCCTGTTTTAGGCAGCAAAATGGAACTGTTTCCCCAAAACTTGTCCATATCTTGTAATCGGATGGATTACTTTCTTTAAAGCCCTTTTTTTAAATGAGTTAAACACTACCTTTATTTAGAAGACTTTTTTTGTTTTTTTTTTTTTTTTCTTTTTTTTGTTTTTTTTTGTTTTTTGTCTTTTTTCCCTGGCTAAATGTCTGAGCCTCACGATACACCCAGAGATGCAGACCTAGACAGGACGTGCGCGCAGAATCCCAGAGGAGATGGCCAGGCCTCTTGAGAAAGGAATCATGGGGGATAAAGACCCACTTCACGGTTTTGTCTCGCCCGTCAACGAGAAACCAACCTCAATACTACCGTCCCCGACCTCCCCACGACCCTCGTGCCAGAGCCAGGGGAAATCACTCGACTGGGAGGGAACTCTGCCACAGTTACGTTCATCTGTACCTAAGTTATGGGAAGTGTTTCCAAGACTGAGCGGAAACGGCCTCTGTGGCTGGCTATTGGTCAGACTGACAGATTATGATAGCAGCGATAACCAGATCAAAGGGGATCAGGATGTTCTGTGAATCT
>JADBJO010009272.1:0-21980 GCA_016801955.1 Conus betulinus
CCAAGGATAAGTACCGAGCACCATTCCAGCAACTTACAGAGCAGCTAGGTGTTGCAATGACTGCAAGAAATATTGATTATAAACAAAGCTTGCTCTTATGTCTCAGATTGTAGAAATACGGGGGTGGTAAGCCTTCATATCTGCAGTGGTAGATGATTCTGCCTAACTGACAGTATGTGCAGAATCATCTCTACCACTGCAGATATGAAGGCTTACCACCCCCCTATTCTACAATCTGAGACATAAGAGCAAGCTTGTTATAATTCAATATTTCTTGCAGTCATTGCAACACCTAGCTGCTCTGTAAGTTGCTGGAATGGTGCTCGGTACTTATCCTTGGAATTTATTGTTTCATTGTAATTTAGTCCCTTGCGGATTCATTCCAAGAACTGGCCCTCAGCACTGTGTCTTAAGAGGTTATCTTTTTATATTTTCTACTTTTCACAAGAAAAATGTAGCTTGTTTTGCTCTTTCATGATTTTCTTTTGCTTCTTAGGTGGCACCTTTAGTTAGTTTTTTTGAAAAACTCAACAAACATACTATGGTATTGCACACCAGCCTTTTTCTGGTATAGCATTCTTCTTAAAACCGAAAAGGCAGAGAAATAGGGTGATAAAGGAAGTTTTAAAAACCAACAGATCTGTGTTCGAGCCAGCGCTCTCGTCAGGATGGTTTTGGGGGCGCCTACTGCCGGTGTTATATGGCCTGATGTCACTGTTTGCACGTGCGGATTGGCTGCACGTATTGTTCGTTTTTTGGGGGTTGTTTACAGTTCAGGGTGCGTTTGCTGACAACGATTTCCATTTGTGCCTGCAGTTGTTTACTATTTCTACTTTAGTATTTAGGGTTGCTAAGTATGGTTTGCATAGTATTAACCATTTTTCTGTGAACATAGGTGCATCTTTTTGAAATGTTGTTGTATGGTGATGCTATCCTGGAAAAATCATAAAAAGGGCATCACCATACAACATTTCAAAAAGATGCAACCTATGTTCAACAGAAAAATGGTTAATACTATGCAAACCATACTTAGCAACCCTAAATACTAAAGTAGAAATAGTAAACAACTGCAGGCACAAATGGAAATCGTTGTCAGCAAACGCACCCTGAACTGTAAACAACCCCCAAAAACGAACAATACGTGCAGCCAATCCGCACGTGCAAACAGTGACATCAGGCCATATAAACACCGGCAGTAGGCGCCCCAAAACCATCCTGACATATATTTGTATGTATATGTATATATATATTTTTTTTCTTTTTCTCCCTTGCATCCTTAAATGGATCCTCAAGCATGGGCTCAAAGATCGTCCCCTACATTTTTTTACTGTTTGCATAATTTTTTTATTTTTTCAGCAACTTTTTTCCCTCTCCACTCTTCGTTTTGTTTTATTCTACTACCTTTCGCTGGCTGCTTTGGGGTTCTGTTGGATTCTTTTTTGAAACCTTGGTGGTGAGAACACCACAAAATTACGGACTTTGGTGAGTCTCTATTTGACGCCAAGAGCACAGACACAATCAGCCGTGTCTTCCTGATGAGTCTGATCCAGCAGACGAAAGGCCTAGGAGCAGGCAATACATATAGATCTGCCATCAAGAGGGATTTCGATGGTTCCCTCATGCTGCTAGTGAAAGGGTTTCATTTACATATACTATACATTTTCCCATTTTCTTCATGTTCAACTTTTTTTTTCCAGATGTCGAATCTTTGCCAAGTCATTACAATAAGGAAGGATATATATATATATATATATATATATTGTCACGGACGGTCGCCAGCCTACCCAGCCTTGCTTTAGCAGTGTGAAAACACCCTTAGCAGTGTCTGCTGGATTCACTCGAGATTGTCACCATTTGGCTGTCAGTGGAAGGGCTTGGCATGCTGTCCGTGTATTTTTTTTTTCTGCATCCCCCCACTGCATTTTTCTTTTCCACTTTTTGTATTGGGTGACAGGAGTGTGGCTGAGCGGTTTTGTGCTGCCTGCACGTGTTTTTCGTTATGTTGTGTGTCAGTACAGTTTAACTCTGGCGGAGAGGTGGGTGTTCACCGGTTCAGGGTTGGAGGAAGGAGGCAAGAGAGTGAAGTGGCACTCTGATTTCAACGTTGAGTCGAGTGGGATCGCTGTCCCAGTGCAGTGGGATCACTTTTGTCTGCTTCGGTGCAGATCAGCGGCTGGTCCTTAACCTTTTTGGGTTGGAGGAAACCGCTGCGTTTGGGAGGAATCTCTATTCCCAACACCGGCACATCTTCCCTTTGGTCACCCCAGACCGGTTTCCCATGGTGGGGAACAGCTGAACAGCCCCTGGGTTCTTCGCTGGGCCAGGAGCTGACCAGCATATCTACCTCTTCATCCCCTTTTCACCCGCCGTTTTGGTGAGTTTCGCACTCAGTTATTTAGGCAAGTTTTTTTGGGTTTTTTTTTTCCCTTTTTTTAAAATTTTTACAAGTTTAAATTCATGTTTAGAACATTCTCTTATAGTTTTTGTGTGTTGTTACCTTTTACTGGTAACGTTTTCCTTAGATACAAATTCTCCCGTTTTATTAGGGTTCCTAGGCACCTTCGGAAAGGGTACAAAACCTTAGTGACCAAGTCAAGTTTTTGCACTCCTACGTAGCCAGGAATCCAGTCAGAAGGGGTCTTAATTTGTCTTTGGGGAGAAATTAGTCTGTTTTTGGTTAGTTTAAGGTTCTAAGACTGGGTTCCTTATTCATATGTCTATATTGTCTATTCTTTCCTTCTCTTATAGTTAGCTGTCTTTAATTGACAAACACTCGGGACGAACGCATCACGCTAATTGGAGTGCCTGTGTGACTAAGATTAAGTCGGAAAATAAGGGTCTCCTATCCCGACGCCCCACGCTTTGGACTCGGTCCCATCGTGTTTATCTGTTTTTGTCAGTCCTCTGTCTGTGTGTCATATTTCGTATTGTTTTAAGAATAATTTCAGTACTTTATCCCATTGTGAGAAAGGGATGAGTGTTTTTGATAGTTGATTTCCAGTATAATTTTGAAAACAAGTGGTTAGACTTGATTAATATAGTCCCCGCTCACGGTACACACGCATGCGCGCATGCACACCCAGACACAACCCCTGTACACGTATTGATCGTCGCTGCAGGGCGTTGACCCTGTTTGTCTCAGAAGGCCGGATCCACCTCTGGACACCCCTGGAGGTCTGTCACGTCCACCCCCCCCATCTTCTGGAACTGACGACGTGGGACCGGGACTTCTTCAACGCTGCTGTTCTGGCTGATCCATGTGGCCCTGGATGTGGGACAATTTAGAGCTGACCGTGTGTCGCAGGAACTCGGACTTGGGTGATGTCTAAGTGTATTCGTGTTTGTGTTGTGTTGCCGTGGACGTGGGACTGAAATAGGAGTGAATTACATGCAGGCTGGCATGGTTGACGAGGGAATGAAGTCTGGCTGTTTTGGAGTGACTGAGTGGAAATGGTTGTGATTGCTTTGGTGGTGTGAAGGTTTTTTGACCTGTCTTGAATCTTATTTAGTCTGTCTCTCTCCTATCGTTCTTCTTTCATTATGAAATTCTTTAATTAGTTGGGATGGTAGTGGGGAGTCCCGGGGGGAGGGAGGTTTTGCTTTTCTTGGGCTTTTGGGTTATTTTGTTCTATAGGTAACTTAGAACTGATAGGTTCTTTCCCCTCTTCTTTACCATTCTATTCTTACTTGGTCTCTCCTCTATCTTCAGTCTTCTTTGGTTAGGCCTCTCTCCCCATATGGAATGAATGAGTATTGTCGATTTATAATTAATAAACTGTTATTGTCTTTGTAAATCCTTGGGTGGTCTGGTTGAGTGAGTGTTTGGGTGTTTGCTATCGGTTATTGCCAGTGTCGAATTTTCCCCTTGTGTCTTTCCCTCCCTTACAAGGTCCTTAACCTTGACATATATAAAGAAGCAGGAAAAAAATGGACCACAGAACCACTTGGTAGACTCCTTTTATTTTGTCCTGTATTTCGGTCCAAAGACCTTCCTTTATATATAAAACACCATACAACACACACACACACACACATACACACGAGAGTTGCATACAGTACACTGTAACCAGAAAAAAAAAAAGAGACTAAAAGGAACGTTTCAGAATAAACACAAGTAAACGAATCTCAAAAACTGAAAAATAAGAAGACGACAATTCAGAAAGCGACAAAATAACCGCAAAGATTACAGAGAAGAAAACATTGAGAGCACAGAATTTCTAGAAGACGGGATACAGCCGAGACTGAAAGACACACCCCACCCCCTTACCTCCACCTCCAAGAATCTCTTCCGGGACAGAATGTGTTCCTATAAGCGTGCGCGCATGCACAATACGGGATGGGCTGCATTTGCGTTTATAGGAATGCACATGCTAACACACATAGGTGCGTGCATGGGCGCGCACGATCACACACACTCACGCGCGCGCGCATACACACTCGCGCGCGCGCGCGCACATACACACACACACAACACACACACACAATTTGCATACACATACACTGAAACCAGAAAAGAGACTGAAATGAACTGTTTAGAATAAACACAACAAGTAAACGAATCAAACAGAAAAAAAAAACCCCTAAAAATTAGTAGACAAACAACTCAGAAAACAAGACCGCAAAGCCAAGAACAGTGACAGAGAAGAGAAAACTGAGAGCCCAGATTTACTAGAAGGCGGGACACACAGTTTAAACTGAAAGGCACACCAGTCCCTGAAACCCACCTCCCAGAATCTCTTCTGGGATAGCATATATTCCCATGAGCGTACGTGTGTGCGCAATACGAGATGGGCTACAGCTGCGTTTATGGGAATGCACATGCTGATGCATGTGGGTGCATGCGTGGTGTGCGCACAAACTCATACAGAGAGAGAGAGAGGGGGAGGACACAACACACACACACACACACACACACACACACACACACACACACACATGCACGCACACACGCACGCACGCACGCACGCACAAGGAAGACCAATAGGCAAGAGAAGAACGAGAAACGGGAAAACAGACAGACAAAATGGTAGACAGACTGACAGAGACCTAGACAAAGGAAGACAGACATAGACCGAAACAGTCAATAGCAAGCAGAGAGAGAGAGAGAGAGAGAGAGAGAGAGAGAGAGAGAGAGAGAGGATCTGAAATGGGAGATAAGCACTGTCCTCACAATTTCCCAAACCCAAGCAATGGTTATAGTCCTTATCGTCAGTGGTCTACACAGGGGTGAGCAATGTTGCACGTGGTTATGTTCCGGTTCCATTTGGCATAATCTATGACATACACTACCGTTTGTATGATCTCGTTAACGGCTATTTTGATCGTGTGAACCTTTCTATGACACCAGGTGGATCGTTGTGTAGTAGCATCGAGTTTCTAAACTACGTGTGCATAGATCGATTTCAAGTCCGACGTGGGAAAGGGGAAAGTCGCCAAATATGGACCGGAGAGTCATTCGGAACTCTACATCATAGCGGAAAATCAGCTTTGCCATACTGTGATAGTTCACCCCTGGAAGATTATTCCTATTGACTCGTAACATATGATGAGACAACAGCATGGTCAAGACGGGCAAGACGTAGGCCAAAGATGTAATGGATGAATGTGCTGCTGACGCTCTGAAAAAAGGTCTTAAAACGTCACATGTTGCACCAGCTTCCAAGGTCTGGAATGCTGAGATCCTGTCGTTCTTACCTGTCCTTTTTTTCAGAATTCAAAAGCATTTTATGTCTCTGCTATTTTTCTTTTGTTTACTGACATCAACGAGACGGAAAACAACAACAGCGCGCATTATGCTGAATATAGAACAGCTGAAATCGGATGGTGTCACACACGCATACACTCACACACGCACTTACACACGCACAGACACACACACACACACACACACACACACACACACACACACACACACGCACGCACGCACGCACGCACGCACGCACGCACGTACGCTCTCTCTCTCTCTCTCTCTCTCTCTCTCTCTCTCTCTCTCTCTCTCTCATCGATTGAAACATATATGAATACTTTCTGCCCAAAGAGGATCACGAATGTATAGAGATTGTTTTCCCTAAAGCTATGTCCTCTATGCTTTTTTTTTTTTTTTTTCTTTTTTTTTTTTTTTTTTTTAACTAAAATTGCCATAATTCCTGCAAAGTGATTATTCTTTACCACTTACCGATGAAATAAAGAAATCATATTAGTTTTAAGTAACTAACAAAATCACAAGATAAAACACGACGCATTTCGACCTCATAGGTCTTCTTCAGGCAAGATAAACACCATTCCGGACTCGAATTCGAAAAAAAAAAAAACAAAAAACAACCAGTAATTACTCGTTCTTCGTTTATATCGTCCTGGATGTTGTTTCTCCTGCCTGAAGAAGGCCCAACAGGCAGAAACGCGCCACGTTTTGTCTTGTAATTTGTTTGTCAACGTTAATCGGCGGAGTGAATTAAAATTACTTTAAAATTTGTGTTTCAATTTCTCTCTGCAGTTACCTCACGTTGAAACTGAAATATAACCACCACAAAAACTTCCTGATTTTCATGCTGTCGATGTGCTGCTTTGTATAAAACTGCACATTTCAGCATGGTATACCAGAAAATCCAATGCATTATCAAGTTCATTTTACGTGATTTGATTTTGTCAGAATGATTATGTCATATCATCCTCCAAGGAGATAATATGGATTTTTATTTTTATTTTATTTTTTTTTTTTTGTTTTTGTAACAGTGGATGACGGAATTTTAAGGGGTCCAGAGTTTTGTAAATTTGCAGTGTTTCGTTTGAAACTCAGTCGTCATTTCTCTAATTAGGCTGCTTTTCTTGTGTATGTAAAAACATCAGAAAAGACTGTTCCATAATGGACGGCTTTCCCCAGCTGGTACACCATACGACACAGATGGGTGTTGGTGCCGCTTTTGAGCGATAGGCTGGTCGCACGCACAAACTTTATGTATGCCTACCAATAAGAACTGACCTAAGCTATATATAGAGAGAGACACACACACACAAACTGCGGTGTCTGATACTCTACTGTGTGACAGTTAACCCCTTATGTTTCTCTTCCTGATGTTGATTTAGGGTGTGTACAGGGAGTGGGGGGAAAGGTGTAAAGGACCTACTTTTCGGAGTTTAGTCTATAAATGGCATTTAATTTCTCCAAGTTTCCCTTCGCTTGGTTGAATAGCCATTTGCGCAGTATTGATGACAGACACGCAAACAGAACAACGATTGTGGATGGAAACGTAACCTCTTTGGTGGAGGTAGCCAGGAGCCAGTAGCGGGCCTGATGATCTCTTTACATAACGAAACAGCTGTCACTTGCTCGTCAACTGACTTCCCTTCAGAGAATCAAAATGTTGTTGAGAGCACCCAGTATGAAAAAGGATTCCTTCTTTCTACTCTTCTCCAGAGACAGATGTTTGTGTTTTAAGATGGTGAATTCATACTATGTAACATAGATCGAGTTCATCTCCAACGAAGATGGCGAAAAGCCTGAGAAAAACAAAACAAAAATACAAACAACAGCAACAACAAAAACTACAGCATGCTTATCACATGCGAAAGGCGCCTAAGCTGGAATCTCCTTGCAGTTCGCCTGATCACCCGAGCTAAGTCTGGCAAACCAAGTATTTTGGTGGACACTTTCGGGAAGAAGTCAAATAGGACAGCCCAAGCTGAAATGGCGACGGACCGTCTATTGTGGCCTTCAGATCATGCACCGGGGCCTTGAACAATCTCGACGTACTGATCGTTGTCCGATCTCGCTGGAGAGTAAGGATTTTTTTTTCTTTTCAGTGTGTTCTGCTCTCCTCTCTTTGTGGACATTGAAGGCATCGGGACCTGGTGATTTCATAATTTTCTGTTTTTTTATGTGCAGGATCCTCCATTGAGAGTTACGATTTTTATTCCTTGTTGTTTTTCTGTCCTCTTTTTGTGGAAATGGAAGGCAAGAGGACGTGGTGTAATTGTTGCTTCTAATTACCTTCCAATGTCATCCGGTGATTCCCTGTGGCATGCGAAGCGATATTCAGTATTTTTAACATTAATTCTTTTTTTTTTTTCAGTGTCTGTATCTATGTCTATGAGCTTTTGTGTCTCTCGCTACCGTCTCATTTTGGTGGTTTCTTTTATAATTCCCTTTTTTACTTTATGATTTAAAACAAAACCATATCCTTACCTTTGTTTCTGCTTAGCTATTGAAATTTCAGGCAAGAGGGGTGGAGGGACGGGGGTGGAGGAGTCCTCCAACCTCCAATTTTTTTTTTCTGACTTCTTTTTTTACACAAAGAAGGGCCTCCATCGTTCTTTTTTTCCCACGTTTTTTTTTCTTTCCGAAACCGACTCATACTCACTATGTATTCCGTGTGTATTTTTTTTACAGATGGACGTTAAACAAATCTTAATTATGTGTTAGTAAATCGCCAAAAGACACGTGGACAAACAAGTCACAAATAAAAAAATAGTAATTAACAAAATACAAATGGAAATCATATCTATTAATCATTATAATTAAAAAAAGTTTTTTTTTTTCTATTTCTATTCTGTTTTATTACTATTTATTTATTTTCTTTTTACAATTTATGTTTCGTTATTTATTTTCCCCCTTGAATTTATGTATTATGATTATTATAAAAAACGTATTTTCTAAATATATTTTTGTATCATGCTTTTATTAGCTTAACCTTCACAATAGTTGTTAGAAGTATCATCAGTAATACTATTATAAGTATTGTTATCCCCATCGACATCGCCACGAAGACTGTTGCCAAGGCAACCATGGTGTTTAAGAATCCTCTAACCCACTCTCCCGTACTACAACTGCTATTTTTTTTTATTATTACCAAAAGTAGAAGTAATCCTGTCTTAATTTATTATTTCAATATTTTGACCTTTATTAGTATTCCGATCAGTAATATAATTATCATCATTACTACCTTGACTCACAAATTATCTCCCTTCTAATGGCCTCGTTTTCATTCAACGCCTACCTTGCGCTGAAGAGATCTAAGCTAAGTGACAAATTCGTTCATTTTCATTGTCCTATTTGTTTGTGTCTTGCCTGAAGAAGACCTAAGACGTCGAAATGCGTCATGTTATGTCTTGTGACTCGTTTGTCCACGTTTCTCTTGGCGGTTCGCTAACATTTATTTAGGATTTGTTTAGATTTCCGCCTGCAGTCGTCTCACTTTGCAACTAGATTTAATTTTTTAACTTTTGATGCAAAGTTTTCCTTTCCTTCATCCTTTTATTTTTTTTTTATTTAGACGAAAACGTTTGTCTGTAGTGAGTACCCAGATGCCAGGAGTAGTACTAGGCCTGGTCAACTCTACATACAATGACAAAGTCGCCTGTGATCATATCCTAGAACCGTTGTCCGCAATTACATGTTGTGATTGCGACAAAATATGGCGGGCGTTACCACCTGTGTCGCTCACGTTTTTGTCGCAAAATTCAACACGACTCGGGCAATATCATTTTCGGGATGATTGTTGTTCATTAATTTGACAGCCAATCCACTTGTGTGAAAACTGATCTGTACACAGCATTTCCAGTGCAGGGTGATTTATGTTTCTCAATGACGCCCGAGTGGTCACAGCAGAGAAGAAGAGTCGCCATGCTACAGTGGTTTGAGCAAAGAAAGGAGGTCGTGGGGTCGAGTTCCATGGAAGGCTTTCATTTGCTGGATACCCACGACTCATTTGGCTCTGTTCTAATGTTCCTTCGTCAGTCATAACACCCAGGCACTGTGGAGCTGCTCTGCCATTGAAAAAAAAAAAGCACTTTACTCTCTCTGTCTCTATCTCTCTCTCTCTCTCTCTCTCTCACACACACATACATATATATATATATATATATATATATATATATATATATATATATATATATATATACAATGAAACAATAAATTCCAAGGATAAGTACCGAGCACCGTTCCAGCAACTTACAGAGCAGCTAGGTGTTGCAATGACTGCAAGAAATATTGAATTATAAACAAAGCTTGCTCTTATGTCTCAGATTGTAGAAATAGGGGGGTAAGCCTTCATATCTGCAGTGGTAGATGATTCTGCCCAACTGACAGTATGTGCTTGAGTGGGTGAATGGGGAATAAATAAATGCTTCTCAAAATGAACCTTCAGCAAGCTTACAGTCTCCAAAGAGGGAGACCATCTCCAATGGGGAGAAAGCTCACCAACATATAACTCCTGGTCAGATACCGGTATTTCGAAACCTGATTGTTTCTCCTCAGTGACCGCGGAAAGTGGTAATTTGACTCCTCTGCCTTTTCGGTTTTAAGGAGAATGCTATACCAGAAAAAGGCTGGTGTGCAATACCATAGTATGTTTGTTGAGTTTCAAAAAAAACTAACTAAAGGTGCCACCTAAGAAGCAAAAGAAAATCATGAAAGAGCAAAACAAGCTACATTTTCTTGTGAAAAGTAGAAAATATAAAAAAGATAACCTCTTAAGACACAAGTGCTGAGGGCCAGTTCTTGGAATGAATCCGCAAGGGACTAAATTACAATGAAACAATAAATTCCAAGGATTTCAACACCTAGCTGCTCTGTAAGTTGCTGGAACGGTGCTCGGTACTTATCCTTGGAATTTATTGTTTCATTGTAATTTAGTCTCTTGCGGATTCATTCCAAGAACTGGCCCTCAGCACTTGTGTCTTAAGAGGTTATCTTTTTATATTTTCTACTTTTCACAAGAAAATGTAGCTTGTTTTGCTCTTTCATGATTTTCTTTTGCTTCTTAGGTGGCACCTTTAGTTAGTTTTTTCAAAACTCAACAAACATACTATGGTATTGCACACCAGCCTTTTTCTGGTATAGCATTCTCCTTAAAACCGAAAAGGCAGAGGAGTCAAATTACCACTTTCCGCGGTCACTGAGGAGAAACAATCAGGTTTCGAAATACTGGTATCTGACCAGGAGTTATATGTTAGTGAGCTTTCTCCCCATTGGAGATGGTCTCCCTCTTTGGAGACTGTAAGCTTGCTGAAGGTTCATTTTGAGAAGCATTTATTTATTCCCCATTCACCCACTCAAGCACATACTGTCAGTTAGGCAGAATCATCTACCACTGCAGATATGAAGGCTTACCCCCCTATTTCTACAATCTGAGACATAAGAGCAAGCTTTGTTATAATTCAATATTTCTTGCAGTCATTGCAACACCTAGCTGCTCTGTAAGTTGCTGGAACGGTGCTCGGTACTTATCCTTGGAATTTATTGTTTCATTGTAATTTAGTCCCTTGTGGATTCATTCCAAGAACTGGCCCTCAGCACTTGTGTCTTAAGAGGTTATCTTTTTATATTTTCTACTTTTCACAAGAAAATGTAGCTTGTTTTGCTCTTTCATGATTTTCTTTTGCTTCTTAGGTGGCACCTTTAGTTAGTTTTTTTGAAAACTCAACAAACATACTATGGTATTGCACACCAGCCTTTTTCTGGTATAGCATTCTTCTTAAAACCGAAAAGGCAGAGGAGTCAAATTACCACTTTCCGCGGTCACTGAGGAGAAACAATCAGGTTTCGAAATACCGGTATCTGACCAGGAGTTATATGTTAGTGAGCTTTCTCCCCATTGGAGATGGTCTCCCCCTCTTGGAGACTATAAGCTTGCTGAAGGGTCATTTTGAGAAGCATTTATTTATTCCCCATTCACCCACTCAAGCACATACTGTCAGTTGGGCAGAATCATCTACCACTGCAGATATGAAGGCTTACCCCCCTATTTCTACAATCTGAGACATAAGAGCAAGCTTTGTTTATAATTCAATATTCTGCCTAACTGACAGTATGTGCTTGAGTGGGGAATAATAAATGCTTCTCAAAATGAACCTTCAGCAAGCTTATAGTCTCCTAAGCGGGAGACCATCTCCAATGGGGAGGAAGCTCTCTAACATATAACTCCTGGTCAGATACCGATATTTCGAAACCTGATTGTTTCTCCTCAGTGACCGCGGAAAGTGGTAATTTGACTCCTCTGCCTTTTCGGTTTTAGAAGAATGCTATACCAGAAAAAGGCTGGTGTGCAATACCATAGTATGTTTGTTGAGTTTCAAAAAAAACTAACCAAAGGTGCCACCTAAGAAGCAAAAGAAAAAAATCATGAAAGAGCAAAACAAACTACATTTTCTTGTAAAAAAGTAGAAAATATAAAAAGATAACCTCTTAAGACACAAGTGCTGAGGGGCCAGTTCTTGGAATGAATCCGCAAGGGACTAAATTACAATAAAACAATAAATTCCAACGATAAGACAGGAGCTGATTTTCAGTGCCGCTTGATGATGCAGTAACGGAAATAACAGCTGACCCGTATCAATGACGCCGCTTGGAAGGATCAGCAGCCACCTTTTTTTTAATTCATTTATATAATAGTGATGTGGTTTGGATTTTACCATTGTCATTCGCTGTGATAATATCATCATGGTATTATTTCCATTTTTCTTCATAATAGGGCAACGTTTTCTAGGATGACATGTGTATCGAGTTGAAAACGAGAGAAGCTTTAGAATGTTTAGAATTTAGAAAGAAAGCATTAGAATGTTTAACAAACGAGTTCCATTATCTATGTCAATTTACTAGGAATTGTCATAGCCTATGTTCCGTTTTTTTTTTTTTTTTTTTTAAACTTTTTTTTGTGTGTTTTCCCCTTTCATTTGATGGGCTAAAAAAAAGGTACGAATTTTGTTTCCAAGTTCATTATTGCATTCGAGCGGAGGGAAATACAATCTGCTTGATTTTTTTTTTTTGTTTCTTTGATTTCGTTTGATGACACACAGATGTATTCTCTGTTGTTAACAATATCCCTTTACACACACACACACACACACACACACACACACACGCTTTATTATTATTGCTACTATTATGATATTATTATTATTATTATTATTATTATTATTATTATTATTATTATTGCTATCATCATCATCATCATCATCATCATCATCATTATTATTATTATTATTATTATTATATTTATTGTTGTTGTTGTTGTTGTTGTTGTTGTTGTTGTTTTCATTCTTATCATTATTTTTTCATTGTTACTAATGTTATCACTATCATCATTATCATTATTATTATTATTATCATAATTGTTATCATCATTATCATCATCATTATCATCATCATCATCATCGTCATCATCATCATCATCACTTTGACACCAGTAATCTGGTCGATGGCGATCGACTGCCTTGTTGTCTTTGTCTCTGAACTGCTTTCCGGCTTGTCCTGACGGGGGGAGCTGCGAGAACTCCTTTTCCGGGCATGACCTCCATTGCTGAGTGGACATTAACAGTAAATTCAGTGCACCGTGACAATCCTGGGCATCGTTGAATATCATGAGGAAAGAACAAAATGAGAAACCGTCCCAATTCTGGAATCTCTCTCTCTCACTCTCTCTCTCTCTCTCTCTCTCTCTCTCTCTCTCTCTCTCTCTCTCTCTCTCTCTCCATCATGACAGCGTCATGTGCAGGATCAGACCAGTCACCCTCCACAGACCACTGAACATCATGTGACCCACAGCAACAACCCCGCAGGATCTTCTCTTAAGGGGGAGATGGGGGAGATGGGAGAGAAAAAAGGAGGTCTGGGATCTCGGAGGGTTGGGGAGGCAGAGGAGGGTGCAGCGGGACGGTGTCGGTGGGTGGGGGGGGGTGGGGGGTGGGGGTCCTGTAAGAACCTGAAAAAACAATACCTGAGAACTATGGCAGCTAAAACTGAAAAGCACGGGTTTGGATTTGTGTAGCATATGTTGCTAGTTGGGGGAACTGCGGGTGATGTCCTTTTCTCATCTTCCAAAATTTTTGGGGTTAATTTCTACGGTTTGCAAAGAAATCAGACAAAAAGGGAAACAAACAAACAAACAAACAAACAAACAAAAACAAACAAACAAACAAAAAAAAAACGATTGGTGACACCACCATGACATCAATAATGTTGTGATTTTTTTTTTAAAATTACAAATCGGGAAAAGCTATCAGGACTTTCACAAGAGGAGAAAATTGAAGAAAGTTCTGATCGTTTCACTACGTCAGCTCGTTCGCAACGTATCTTAAGGGCAGACTGTACAGAATCTGTTTATTTCCAAACGGTACAAACTGTAGAAATGAATATTTCCTGAATGGATTCGAGTAGTGTTATGTGCAGGGATGTGACCATAAAGTCATACAGCAGTGGTATTAGAAATGTGTAAGAAACACGTCACGAAATGCTGAATTGACAGGCTGTAACAATTACCTGTTTGTATCACATTCCTTTCCATTTGACCATTAAGAGACTCCTCTGGTCAACGGGCAACCTAGACAAATGTGTGCGAGTCAAGTGTCAACAAGATCCACGCCAGGCGCACAGGCTGAAAAGAAATAGGGAAAACTACAGTAAAAAGTAAAAATAACTGAAGGAATGTACCAACCTGATACATGGCAAGCGACAAGGTTATAGTAATTCATACATGGGGCTGCTAAATCCAGCGAATATAAACAAGTCCAACACCACATGAACACGACCACACAGAAGAACACACACGTAGTGTCAAAGGTTAGAATGGCAGCTATTGTGATAGACCCAAGATTCGGGGTTTACCTTTGCATTGAAGAGGGCGATAGGCTATTTTGCGCATGCGTAAATGAAGTAAACAAAAGATGCTTAAAATAGTACGGCTTTCCGGAGAATTATACCATCTAGGGAAGAAAGGCCTTTACTGTATATGTGAACGATATTACGATGAGGGAAAATGGAATAGAAAACATGTGTTTTGTATGCTAGTATCAACAGTATTAATATTATGTTTTAAAAAAGCAATATATATTTATACCTACTTTACGCTCATAAGGAAGAACGTACTAAGAAGTATTAATGTATAATTAAGATAGAATTCTGCATGCACATACTCTCATGGAAGAATGTTTGGTTGCAGTCATGGTAAATTTTGTTCTAATTATATAAAATTGATTATTTTCCTTCAGCACATCTCCTTCAATATATTATTCACAATCGCGTAATTCCATCGTCTGTCTTCAGGATTTAAACAGCTCTGATATGGAACTTTGCGGTCGGCTGAGCTATAAACTACGTGAACTGAACTGAATCCATTACATATTACGTATAAACCGGTTTTTCTGCCCATTTAGAATCTGGATACTGCATCTGCATAACTTTGTAGATTACTATCCGTCTCTCCTTTCAGTTTCAGCTAGTTCACATCAACGCCAGTAGCTGTGAATTAGTACATCACACTATGCAGGTGAGAATGAATGATGAGGATGAGTGGTAGATGGATACTTGTGTGAGCACATACCCCCTGCCAGGCCCTAAGGAATCATGTATCCAATTTTACAGCGTTCACGTCCGGTGGAATCTTGTTCTTCTTCTTATCAGTGAATGCCAACAGATGTTGGGTCGGCCATTTGATCCGGATCTGTTTTCACAGATCGACACCAGCATGTAATGGATTCGTCTTCAGACAAACCTGCAGACACAGTTGAAAACATAACATGGTAGAGGTAGTAAACAACGGGGACTGTGTCTGTTTCGCCTGGCTCTATATTCCCCCTGGTCTTTGTTGCGCCACATACGTGTTCCCCCAGCTCCCATATCTATGTTCACCTGGCCCTGTGTTCCTTGTCTCTGTGTTCTCCCAGACCTAAATTCCACTACCACTACATTCCCTCTGGATCCATGTTCTCGTAACTGTACGTTCCCCTGTACTGTGTTCTCCCAGACCTAAGTTCCACCACCACTACATCCCCTGGATCCATGTTCTCGTAACTGTACGTTTCCCTGTCTGTATGTTCTCCCAGACCTAAGTTCCACCACCACTACATCCCACTGGATCCATGTTCTCGTAACTGTACGTTTTTCCCTGTCTGTATGTTCTCCCAGGCCTAAGTTCCACCACCACTATATCCCTCTGGTTCCATGTTCTCGTAACTGTACGTTCCCCTGGCTCTGTGTCTCCCTACATCCATTTTCCCACAGCTGTATGTTCCCCAGACTCTATATTCCCTAAAACCATGCAAAAAGTGCATGTTTGCTGCTTTTCTTCTTCTGCAGGCCTCTCCATAAGTCTCAACCATTGCTTTGTCTTGCTGTTATGAAGTTACCCAGCTATTATAGGGGGCTGCTCTGGAGTTACATACACCAGGGCTGTTACATTAGTTCTACAATTTATCCCCTGGAAAGGTTCGAATCGTGCCTGTGTTGTGTAAAAGATGTTTTAGTCTGTGACCTTGTTGTGAGCAAGGTATCAATATACAATACATATCATACAGTCATTACGCAAAATTGGATTCAGTTTCAGGAAGGCCAGTGCCTGCTGCATTTTTAACCCATCCGAACACGCCAGGCCCCTAAGTGTTGTCATTTCACTGTGAAAAGAGTCTTGTCCTGGGAAGAGGAAAAAAAAAAGACAAATCTCTACTTTGAACTGTGTAAAGCTATCGTTTGTTTCAACCAGAGTGAAAAAAAAAATTGAACTGTCTAAAACTACTACCCTTTGTTTTAACCAGAGTGAAAAAATATTCTTTAAAGCAATCACCACATGATCTAAAATGCAGGAAAGAATCATTAAAGCTTTGATTCTGTCAATTGAAGTAGTGTTTTTTTTTTACCCAGAGTTTGTGTTTTTAAAAAGTCCGTTTGTTATTAAAGGGGTTAAATGCAGACTTCAAACAATTATGTACAGAATGAGGGTAAATTTTCTTGTATTATAAAAAGTGACGGCCCTGGATAGATTTTTTTAAAATGGATAGTTTTGGTGGATAACAAATAGGATACGACGTTTATTGCCTAAGATCATTCCTGAAGGTTAAATCTGTTTCATTTCGAACATATAATCGGAGATAAACTCGAATCTTTGTGGGATCTCATATCCTATTCAGATCTTGTATTAAGAAAATGTATGGAAATGCCTGTAATGTTGCAGAATATAGATTTTGCAAATGCCTTTTGATTAGAAGAACCGGGAATAGTACCTCGACACACTCGAATGCTTTGGCTCTGAAAAACACATAAAATTAAAATCATTTCTTTTTTTTTAATTGAAATATGAACAGTTGTTGTATCACAAATAACAAAGTTTTTAACAGGCTGTTGACAAGGACAGCCAGTTTGCCCATACCTGTTCGTATTTGTGTCCAACTATAAGCCATAATGATTTATCTTATAATCTAGCGATTTATAGTGAATGAAACTTAATAATATAATCTGCACAGTTATGCCATCGACTGGCTGTTCTTACTTGCAAGGGATCATAACTCTTTTAAAATTATGTGAAAATTCTGTTTAAAGTCGACAGTGTATAGGTCTTCACAGGACTTTCTGAAGAACAGCTGCAGTTCAGTCGGAAAGCAGGAGCTTTCATTTATCCTTTCCCTTCACATGATTTTGACCTGAGCAATGGCCAGAACGTCTTTCTGTAGCGAGACCCCATTGTGTAATATAAAAAGATATTGAATGTGGCGTTTATATATAGAAATATCTCTGCCACCCACATACCAGTGAGGTAGAAGTTGTGATGGCGCTGCTGCCAGAGTTTACCTCGGAAAAAAAAAAAGAGCCAACTGAAGCGGTTAATGGCTTCAGGGGTCACGCAGACGATGAACAGAATGGAGTTAGCCACCAGCATCTTAGTCAGCGCCATTTCGCTTCGTGACAGTGATGACGAAGTTCCAGACCTTCACGTCACAGCGTGCGTACTTTGACGCTTGTTATTATTGTGGTGGTCAACACGACGATGATGACGATCCGTGCAGTCCAACCCCAAACACAAACTGTTTAGATGATCAATCAACGCTTTGTGGGCTTTGTAGAACTCTCCATCAACAGCCGTCATGTCAGTGACCTTGGAAACTTGGTCATAGATGCACTGGATATGGTAGCGGTAGACTACAATAAAGTAAAGCCCAAACACCACAACATTGACCATGACAACAATGGCCAACATCGTTCTAGTGCGTAACAGACGATGAAATTTGAGGGGGTTGAGGACGCAGAGACACCTCTCTGTGGCGATCACTGCGAACAGCATGGCGAAACGCACGTGTTGACAAAAAACACCAGCAGATTCTTATTGGCTAAATACATCAGGATGGACCAAGCCTTGTTTAGTGGTGAACTGCACGTGCAACTGTTCGCCATAGTAGAACATGGCTGTGATCAAAAGCAGTTCATCAGCGACAGCCAGGGCAAAGAGACAAGGGTAGACATGATCTTTCAAACCCTGTTTGAAAAACACCGCCATGTTGATGACGTTGGCGGGTCCAACAATCAGAAACAGCAGCACAAGCAAGTTGTTTTTGATTTGCCGCACGATGGTTTCCACGTCCGCGCTGACAATGTTGTCAGGGTTGTCCCATGGCAAGAACTCCAGCTCATTGAAGTCAACATGGATACAACCATCTCCAATTGACAAGTTTCGCACAGAGTTTAAGCGTTCGTTTGATGGACTAGTTTTAATCGTAACGTTGCCAGTCACATTTTACATTTGACGGCAAAGTTTTGAAGTTATGTTTTCAAAGCTTGACGCCATTTGGTTCTTTCAAGATTGGACAAATATGATGATCTACCCCTTGTTTTCTCTGTCTCTCTCTCTCTCTCTCTCTCTCTCTCTCTCTCTCTCTCTCTCTCTCCTCCACACACACCTCCCCCCTCCCACAGTGCTAGTACTTGAACAGATCGTTATCCT
This sequence comes from Conus betulinus, assembly GCA_016801955.1. Lineage (NCBI taxonomy): Eukaryota > Metazoa > Mollusca > Gastropoda > Neogastropoda > Conidae > Conus > Conus betulinus. The sequence goes on from JADBJO010009272.1 coordinate 18,702, forward strand.
GAACAAAACAACTATCTATCGACTAATCGCTGCAGGCTCTACAAGAAAGTGTTCATATTAAACAATCGACGTTCCATTGAAGTCAGCTAGTAGGGACTGACTGTGGAAATAGGGTGAGAAAAAGGGCACGTACACGTATATGCAAACATATATGCATCTATGTCTGTGCGCGTGCAGGTGCGCAAGCACACACACACTTAGATAGATGAACAGAAAGGTCGATATATAGAAGGATAGACAGACAAATATAGATAGATATATAGATAATTACATATAAAGACACACAAACACACACACCCACACACACATACACACACACACACACACACACACACACACACACACACACACATATATATATATATATATATATATATATATATATATATATATATATATATATATATATATATTGTACCGAGCACCATTCCAGCAACTTACAGGGCAGCTTGGTGTTGCAATGACTGCAAGGAATATTGAATTATAAACTAAGCTTGCTCTTACGTCTTACATTGTAGAAATAGGGGGGGTGATAAGCCGTCATATCTGCTGTGGTAGATAATTCTGCCTAACTAACAGTATGTGCTTGAGTGGTGGGTGAATGGGGAATAATAAATGCTTAGATGAGTTAGATGAGTCAATTATATTTTTGAAGTTGGGCATACATCCCCATATGATGGAAGAATAAAGACTAATGTAGGAAAAAAAATTCTTTAAAATTTTTATAACATCATTTCCAAAAGATCATGTACTATCTAAAATATTCAATAAAAACACCATCAAGCTATCATATTCATGTATGCCCAACCTCAAAAACATAATTGACTCATCTAACAAAACTAAAGGCAACACAGCCAAAAAGGGTAACAAATGGGACATCTTGTAACTGCACTTAAAAAGATCAATGCCCACTGAATAACAAATGCCTTTACAATAATATTGTATACCAAGCCACAGTAACAACAGATAGTGACAAAGAAAACATACATAGGGATTACTGCAAACCATTTTAAAACCAGATATGCAAACCATAAACAGTCCTTCAAAAATGAAAAATATAAAAAACCAAACAGAACTAAGTAAACACATTTGGAAACTTAAAGATAAAAAATAGACTTCAATATATCAAGGAAAATTATACAAAGAGCAACACCATACAATAATATCTCTAAAAAATGCAACCTATGCTCTACAGAAAAGTGGCTGATATTATGCAAACCTCACCAAGCAACTCTGAATTCAAAAGTAGAGATCATAAACAATTGCAGGCACAAATGGAAATCTTTGTCAACACTCCATTCCTTAGCACACCCTCCCTGAACGCACCCAAAAAATTCAAACTTGTAAAAATACTACAGGCAACGTGAAACACATGCAGAACTCACGCTTGCACACACACACACACACACACACACACACACACACACACACACTACATATATATATATATATATATACTATATATATATATATATATATATATATATATATATATATATATATATATATAACACCTGTGGCGTGCCCAGAATGTATGCCCTGACAAGAGCCTTTGCTCGAAACAGATTTGTCGGTTTTAATCTCCTTTTTAATCATATTTTTTTAAAACTTATGTCGCTCCCTCTTTGGTTGAGCATTTTTAGAGTTTTTACTGGCTATCCAATTTTATTTGTGATAATTGCTCCTTACGTTGAGCACTATAGCCAGACAGAACGTAAACTTGAAATGGAGAAAATCAACTTTGGGCAGTCCACCAAAACTATACCGTTTTCTAACCCACAATCTTACTGAAAAAAACTAATAGAGCAAACAGAGAAATTTGTGCGCAATATGAGATGGAAGGCGTTCTTCTTTCTGAACCCTAATGCAAAAAGTGAAGATAAAAACACATACGGTTTTAAGTCATGGAGATCGCCACCTATAATAGAGGAAATGAAACCTTTGAAGACAATATGAAAAGACTAATAGCCAACATTGAATTCAGAAAATCACACAACAATTTCCAAACAAAATTAAAAAATGAAAAAAAACAAATCCAAAATGACAAAAAAAAATTCATAAAGGCTGACAAGACAAGCATTTCTATAAAATGGAACCTAATGAATATTCCCAACTCCTCAACAAAAAACATTCAGAAAAATTACAAAAAAAAACCTGATAAAACCACATATGACAGTATTTGTAAAAAAGAAAAAGAACTTGTGCACCGTATGGATCTAAGTGATAGGATAGAAACAACAGCAATAAAAGAAGCTTTTATAACACTTAAAGATCACAAGCCTAACTTCCCCAACAACCCAACATGTAGATTAGTAAACCCATCTAAGTCTGAATTAGGTAAAATAAGCAAACAAATTCTGGAAAAAGCTATAGAGGACATAAAAAAAAACACCAAATACAACCTTTGGAAAAATAGCTATGAAGTTATCGAAATGGTTCAAGGAACTTAATAAAACAGAAAAACACAGTGTTTATCACTTTTGACATAGTGGATTTTTATCCATCTATAGATGAGAAATTGCTTACCAAAGCTTTAAAAATTTGCTAACAAATACACAAACATAACAGAGGCTGAGATGGAAATCATCTTCCACAGTAAGAAAACCCTACTCCACAGCAGTAATGATACTTGGATAAAAAAAAAAAATAGCAAAAATTTCAACATTTGATGTCACAATGGGTTCATATGACGGTGCCGAAACATGTGAACTAGTTGGACTATTCATACTATTTAATATGCAGAAAACATTTGGTAAGCAGGTTGGTTTGTACAGAACCCATCTACGTAGACATCAAAAGTAACCACCCACCTTCTATCCTAAAAACCATACCCAATGGCATAAACAAAAGACTATCTAACCTGTCATGCAATGAGAAAGTATTCAACAGTGCAGCACATGCAGAACTCACGCTTGCACACACACATACTATATAACACTGGTGGCGTGCCCAGAGTGTATCCCCTGACGAGGGCCTTTGCTCGAAACAGATTTGTCGGTTTTAATCTCCTTTTTAATCATATTTTTTAAAACTTATATAGAGTGTTTGTACATGAGTATTTATTTGTATGCACCCACAGAAATAATATGCATGTACAGTAGAGAGCGAGAGAGAGAGAGGAGAGAGAGAGAGAGAGAGAGAGAGAGAGAGAGAGAGAGAGAAACACCACACACAGCACACACACACACACACACACACCACACCACACACACACACACACACAAACAAACACTTGTACAGCACACCACACCAACCACACACATACTCACACATCAGACA
>JADBJO010009272.1:24512-34512 GCA_016801955.1 Conus betulinus
ATACCGTTTTCTAACCCACAATCTTACATGAAAAAAACTAATAGAGCAAACAGAGAAATTTGTGCGCAATATGAGATGGAAGGCGTTCTTCTTTCTGAACCCTAATGCAAAAAGTGAAGATAAAAACACATACGGTTTTAAGTCATGGAGATCGCCACCTATAATAGAGGAAATGAAACCTTTTGAAGACAATATGAAAAGACTAATAGCCAACATTGAATTCAGAAAATCACACAACAATTTCCAAACAAAATTAAAAAATGAAATAAAACAAATCCAAAATGACAAAAAAATATTCGTAAAGGCTGACAAGACAAGCAATTTCTATAAAATGGAACCTAATGAATATTCCCAACTCCTCAACAAAAACATTCAGAAAAATTACAAAAAATCTGATAAAACCACATATGACAGTATTTGTAAAAAAGAAAAAAAAAGAACTTGTGCACCGTATGGATCTAAGTGATAGGATAGAAACAACAGCAATAAAAGAAGCTTTTATAACACTTAAAGATCACAAGCCTAACTTCCCCAACAACCCAACATGTAGATTAATAAACCCATCTAAGTCTGAATTAGGTAAAATAAGCAAACAAATTCTGGGAAAAAGCTATAGAGGACATAAAAACAAACACCGAATACAACCTTTGGAAAAATAGCTATGAAGTTAGAATGGTTCAAGGAACTTAATAAACAGAAAAACACAGTGTTTATCACTTTTGACATAGTGGATTTTTATCCATCTATAGATGAGAAATTGCTTACCAAAGCTTTAAAATTTGCTAACAAAATACACAAACATAACAGAGGCTGAGATGGAAATCATCTTCCACAGTAAGAAAAACCTACTCCACAGCAGTAATGATACTTGGATAAAAAAAAAAATAGCAAAAATTCAACATTTGATGTCACAATGGGTTCATATGACGGTGCCGAAACATGTGAACTAGTTGGACTATTCATGCTATTTAATATGCAGAAAACACTTGGTAAGCAGGTTGGTTGTACAGAGAGACGACGGCCTCGCCGCGCTAAACAATAAACCAAAAACCATTGAAAATAAGAAAAAAGAACTTTGTAAAATCTTCCAAAACCATAACTTAAAAATCACAGTAGAAGCCAACAAGAAGGTAGTAAAATACCTAGACATAACATTAGACCTTAATGACCATGTATACAAACCATATAAAAAAAAACTAACGACATACCCATCTACGTAGACATCAAAAGTAACCAGCCACCTTCTATCCTAAAAACCATACCCAATGGCATAAACAAAAGACTATCTAACCTGTCATGCAACGAGAAAGTATTCAACAGTGCAGCAGTTGAATACCAAGAGGCGCTGAAAAAAAGTGGCTACAACTACATACTACAATATAACCCAGATAATAACATGAACAGTAATAAGAAAAAAACAGGAAAAGGAAGATCATATGGTATAATCCCCCATATGATGGAAGAATAAAGACTAATGTAGGAAAAGAATTCTTTAAAATTCTTATAACATCATTTCCAAAAGATCATGTACTATCTAAAATATTCAATAAAAACACCATCAAGCTATCATATTCATGTATGCCCAACCTCAAAAACATAATGACTCATCTAACAAAAACTAAAGGCAACACAGCAGCCAAAAAGGGTAACAAATGGACATCTTGTAACTGCACTAAAAAAGATCAATGCCCACTGAATAACAAATGCCTTTACAATAATATTGTATACCAAGCCACAGTAACAACAGATAGTGACAAAGAAACATACATAGGGATTACTGCAAACCATTTTAAAACCAGATATGCAAACCATAAACAGTCCTCAAAAAATGAAAAATATAAAAAACAAACAGAACTAAGTAAACACATTGGAAAACTTAAAGATAAAAAAATAGACTTCAATATATCATGGAAAATTATAAAAAGAGCAACACCATACAATAATATCTCTAAAAAATGCAACCTATGCTCTACAGAAAAGTGGCTGATATTATGCAAACCTCACCTAGCAACTCTGAATTCAAAAGTAGAGATCATAAACAATTGCAGGCACAAATGGAAATCTTTGTCAACACTCCATTCCTTAGCACACCCTCCTGAACGCACCCCAAAAAATTCAAAATTGTAAAAAGCCCACGTGAAACACATGCAGAACTCACGCTTGCACACACACACACACACACACACATATATAACACCGGTGGCGTGCCCAGAGTGTATCCCCTGACAAGAGCCATTGCTCGAAAAACAGATTTGTCGGTTTTAATCTCCATTTTAATCATATTTTTTTAAAACTTATGTCGCTCCCTCTTTGGTTGAGCATTTTTAGAGTTTTTACTGGCTATCTAATTTTATTTATGATAATCGCTCCTTACGTTGAGCACTATAGCCTGACAGAACGTAAACTGAAATGGAGAAAATCAACTTTGGGCAGTCCACCAAAAATATACCGTTTTCTAACCCACAATCTTACATGAAAAAACTAATAGAGCAAACAGAGAAATTTGTGCGCAATATGAGATGGAAGGCGTTCTTCTTTCTGAACCCTAATGCAAAAAGTGAAGATAAAAAACATACGGTTTTAAGTCATGGAGATCGCCACCTATAATAGAGGAAATGAAACCTTTTGAAGACACAATATGAAAAGACTAATAGCCAACATTGAATTCAGAAAATCACACAACAATTTCCAAACAAAATTAAAAAATGAAATAAAACAAATCCAAAATGACAAAAAAATATTCGTAAAGGCTGACAAGACAAGCAATTTCTATAAAATGGAACCTAATGAATATTCCCAACTCCTCAACAAAAACATTCAGAAAAATTACAAAAAAAAAACTGATAAAACCACATATGACAGTATTTGTAAAAAAGAAAAAGAACTTGTGCACCGTATGGATCTAAGTGATAGGATAGAAACAACAGCAATAAAAGAAGCTTTTATAACACTTAAAGATCACAAGCCTAACTTCCCCAAACCCAACATGTAGATTAATAAACCCATCTAAGTCTGAATTAGGTAAAATAAGCAAACAAATTCTGGAAAAAGCTATAGAGGACATAAAAACAAACACCGAATACAACCTTTGGAAAAATAGCTATGAAGTTATCGAATGGTTCAAGGAACTTAATAAACAAAACACAGTGTTTATCACTTTTGACATAGTGGATTTTTATCCATCTATAGATGAGAAATTGCTTACCAAAGCTTTAAAATTTGCTAACAAATACACAAACATAACAGAGGCTGAGATGGAAATCATCTTCCACAGTAAGAAAACCCTACTCCACAGCAGTAATGATACTTGGATAAAAAAAAAAAAAAAAGCAAAAATTCAACATTTGATGTCACAATGGGTTCATATGACGGTGCCGAAAAAATGTGAACTAGTTGGACTATTCATGCTATTTAATATACAGAAAACACTTGGTAAGCAGGTTGGTTTGTACAGAGACGACGGCCTCGCCGCGCTAAACAATAAACCAAAAACCATTGAAAATAAGAAAAAAGAACTTTGTAAAATCTTCCAAAACCATAACTTAAAAATCACAGTAGAAGCCAACAAGAAGGTAGTAAACTACCTAGACATAACATTAGACCTTAATGACCATGTATACAAACCATATAAAAAAAAAAAAAAACTAACACATACCCATCTACGTAGACATCAAAAGTAACACCCACCTTCTATCCTAAAAACCATACCCAATGGCATAAACAAAAGACTATCTAACCTGTCATGCAACGAGAAAGTATTCAACAGTGCAGCAGTTGAATACCAAGAGGCGCTGAAAAAAAGTGGCTACAACTACATACTAACAATATAACCCAGATAATAACATGAACAGTAATAAGAAAAACAGGAAAAGGAAGATCATATGGTATAATCCCCATATGATGGAAGAATAAAGACTAATGTAGGAAAAGAATTCTTTAAAATTCTTATAACATCATTTCCAAAGATCATGTACTATCTAAAATATTCAATAAAAACACCATCAAGCTATCATATTCATGTATGCCCAACCTCAAAAACATAATTGACTCATCTAACAAAAAACTAAGGCAACACAGCCAAAAAGGGTAACAAAAGGGACATCTTGTAACTGCACTAAAAAAGATCAATGCCCCACTGAATAACAAATGCCTTTACCAATAATATTGTATACCAAGCCACAGTAACAACAGATAGTGACAAAGAAACATACATAGGGATTACTGCAAACCATTTTAAAACCAGATATGCAAACCATAAACAGTCCTTCAAAAATGAAAAATATAAAAAACCAAACAGAACTAAGTAAACACATTTGGAAACTTAAAGATAAAAAATAGACTTCAATATATCATGGAAAATTATAAAAAGAGCAACACCATACAATAATATCTCTAAAAAATGCAACCTATGCTCTACAGAAAAGTGGCTGATATTATGCAAACCTCACCTAGCAACTCTGAATTCAAAAGTAGAGATCATAAACAATTGCAGGCACAGTATCCCCTGACAAGAGCCATTGCTTGAAACAGATTTGTCGGTTTTAATCTCCATTTTAATCATATTTTTTTAAAACTTATGTCGCTCCCTCTTTGGTTGAGCATTTTTAGAGTTTTTACTGGCTATCTAATTTTATTTATGATAATCGCTCCTTACGTTGAGCACTATAGCCTGACAGAACGTAAACTTGAAATGGAGAAAATCAACTTTGGGCAGTCCACCAAAAATATACCGTTTTCTAACCCACAATCTTACATGAAAAAAACTAATAGAGCAAACAGAGAAATTTGTGCGCAATATATGAGATGGAAGGCGTTCTTCTTTCTGAACCCTAATGCAAAAAGTGAAGATAAAAACACATACGGTTTTAAGTCATGGAGATCGCCACCTATAATAGAGGAAATGAAACCTTTTGAAGACAATATGAAAAGACTAATAGCCAACATTGAATTCAGAAAATCACACAACACAATTTCCAAACAAAATTAAAAAATGAAATAAAAAAAAAACCAAAATGACAAAAAAAAATATTCGTAAAGGCTGACAAGACAAGCAATTTCTATAAAATGGAACCTAATGAATATTCCCAACTCCTCAACAAAAACATTCAGAAAAATTACAAAAAAAACTGATAAAACCACATATGACAGTATTTGTAAAAAAGAAAAAGAACTTGTGCACCGTATGGATCTAAGTGATAGGATAGAAACAACAGCAATAAAAGAAGCTTTTATAACACTTAAAGATCACAAGCCTAACTTCCCCAACAACCCAACATGTAGATTAATAAACCCATCTAAGTCTGAATTAGGTAAAATAAGCAAACAAATTCTGGAAAAAAGCTATAGAGGACATAAAAACAAACACCGAATACAACCTTTGGAAAAATAGCTATGAAGTTATCGAATGGTTCAAGGAACTTAATAAACAGAAAAACACAGTGTTTATCACTTTTGACATAGTGGATTTTTATCCATCTATAGATGAGAAATTGCTTACCAAAGCTTTAAAATTTGCTAACAATACACAAACATAACAGAGGCTGAGATGGAAATCATCTTCCACACTAAGAAAACCCTACTCCACAGCAGTAATGATACTTGGATAAAAAAAAAAAATAGCAAAAATTCAACATTTGATGTCACAATGGGTTCATATGACGGTGCCGAAACATGTGAACTAGTTGGACTATTCATGCTATTCAATATACAGAAAACACTTGGTAAGCAGGTTGGTTTGTACAGAGACGACGGCCTCGCCGCGCTAAACAATAAACCAAAAACCATTGAAAATAAGAAAAAAGAACTTTGTAAAATCTTCCAAAACCATAACTTAAAAATCACAGTAGAAGCCAACAAGAAGGTAGTAAACTACCTAGATAACATTAGACCTTAATGACCATGTATACAAACCATATAAAAAAAACTAACGACATACCCATCTACGTAGACATCAAAAGTAACCAGCCACCTTCTATCCTAAAAAACCATACCCAATGGCATAAACAAAAGACTATCTAACCTGTCATGCAACGAGAAAGTATTCAACAGTGCAGCAGTTGAATACCAAGAGGCGCTGAAAAAAAAGGGCTACAACTACATACTACACAATATAACCCAGATAATAACATGAACAGTAATAAGAAAAACAGGAAAAGGAAGATCATATGGTATAATCCCCCATATGATGGAAGAATAAAGACTAATGTAGGAAAAGAATTCTTTAAAATTCTTATAACATCATTTCCAAAAGATCATGTACTATCTAAAATATTCAATAAAAACACCATCAAGCTATCATATTCATGTATGCCCAACCTCAAAAACATAATTGACTCATCTAACAAAACTAAAGGCAACACAGCCAAAAAGGGTAACAAATGGGACATCTTGTAACTGCACTAAAAAAGATCAATGCCCACTGAATAACAAATGCCTTTACAATAATATTGTATACCAAGCCACAGTAACAACAGATAGTGACAAAGAAACATACATAGGGATTACTGCAAACCATTTTAAAACCAGATATGCAAACCATAAACAGTCCTTCAAAAATGAAAAATATAAAAACCAAACAACTAAGTAAACACATTTGAAAACTTAAAGATAAAAAATAGACTTCAATATATCATGGAAAATTATAAAAAGAGCAACACCATACAATAATATCTCTAAAAAAAATGCAACCTATGCTACAGAAAGTAGCTGATATTATGCAAACCTCACCTAGCAACTCTGAATTCAAAAGTAGATCATAAACAATTGCAGGCACAAATGGAAATCTTTGTCAACACTCCATTCCTTAGCACACCCTCCCTGAACGCACCCCAAAAATTCAAAATTGTAAAAATACTACAGGCCACGTGAAACACATGATATATATATATACATACATCTCTCTCTCTCTGTCTCTCTCTCTCTCTCTGTGAATGTGCGTTTGTGTGTGCCTTGTGATTGGCCGTTCGTGAGTGAATGTGTGTATGTGTGTGTGCGTGTGTGTGTGTGTGTGTGTGTGTGTGTGTGTGTGTGTGTGTTTCGTCTGTGAGTGTTGTACATGAGTGTTTATTTGTATGCACCCACAGAAATAAATATGTATGTACAGAGAGAGAGAGAGAGAGAGAGAGAGAGAGAGAGAGAGAGAGAGAGACACAGCACACACATACACACACACACACACACATACACACACACACACACACACACACACACACACAACAAAACACTTGTACACACACACACACACACACACACACACACACACACACATACACACATTCACTCACGAACGGCCAATCACAAGACGCACACAAACGCACATTCACAGAGAGAGAGAGAGAGAGAGAGAGAGAGAGAGAGAGAGAGAGACAGAGTGACCGCAGTTTATTGTTTCATTGTAAGTTAGTCCCTTGCGGATTCATTCCAAGAACTGGCCCTCAGCACTTGTGTCTTAAGAGGTTATCTCTTTATATTTTCTACTTTTCACACGAAAATGTAACTTGTTTTGCTCTTTCATGATTTTCTCTTTTGCTTCTTAGTTGGCACCTTTGGTTGGTTTTTTTTTGAAAACTCAACAAACATACTATGGTATTGCACACCAGCCTTTTTCTGGAATAGCATTTTCCTTAAAACTGAAAAGGCTGATGAGTCAAATTACCACTTTCCGTGGTCACTCAGGAGAAACAATCAGTTATGAAAATACCAGTATCTGACCAGGAGTTATATGTTAGTGAGCTTCCTCCCCATTGGAGATTGTCTCCCCTTTGGAGACTCTAAGCTTGCTGAAGGTTCATTTTGAGACGCATTTATTATTCCCCATTCACCCACTCAAGCACATACTGTTAGGCAATTATCTACCACTGCAGATATGACGGCTTATCACCCCCTATTTCTACAATGTAAGACGTAAGAGCAAGCTTAGTTTATAATTCAATATTCCTGCAGTCATTGCAACACCAAGCTGCCCTGTAAGTTGCTGGAACGGTGCTCGGTACTTTTCCTTGGAATTTATTAGTTTATTATATATATATATATATATATATATATATATATATCAGTTATGAATTTTCTGGCTATTTTTTTTATATAAAGTGCTCAACCAATTTGGGAGCAGCCTAAAAATGATGATAAAAGTAAAACTTAAAACCCGGGACTACAAGTTGTTTCGAGGTATTCTCTCTTCAGATCCCATACCCATCCCTTGCTATAGGCCTCAATATATATAGGAGTTGTGAATTGTATTCAGGGAAAGGAAGAAAGAAACTGTGTTGCACGTGTTGTGCAAGGGGAGGGGGGGGGGGGGGGGGGGGGGGGGCTCTACCGGGGTTGTGAAATCTTCTTTCCTAATTGTGCTGCATGAGGGGCTCTGTTAGGGTTGTTATTTTATATTTACTGACAAAAATTTCCTTTTATGCCTGCAACTGTCTGTCATTTCAACTCTTGTGTTTAGTGTTGCCATACCGGGCTTACACAAGATTATCCATTTTTCTGTTGTGCATAAGCTGCATCTCTTGGTGCTGTTGTTATACACTGCTGCTCTTCTGACTATTTTCCATGTTATGGAACGATTAGTCGATAGATAGTTGTTTTGTTCAGGATAACAATCTGTTCAAGTACTAGCACTGTGGGAGGGGGGGGGGGGGGGAAGGTGTGTGGTGGAGAGAGAGAGAGAGAGAGAGAGAGAGAGAGACAGAGAGACAGAGAGAGACAGAGAGAGAGCAAGGGTAGATCATCATATTTGTCCAATCTTGAAAGAACCAAATGGCGTCAAGCTTTGAAAACATAACTTCAAAACCTTGCCGTAAATTGTAAATGTGACTGGCAACGTTACGATTAAAACTAGTCCATCAAACGAACGCTTAAACTCTGTGCGAAACTTGTCACTTGGAGATGGTTGTATCTATGTTGACTTCAATGAGCTGGAGTTCCTGCCATGGGACAACCCTGACAACATTGTCAGCGCAGACGTGGAAACCATCGTGCGGCAAATAAAAACACAACTTGCTTGTGCTGCTGTTTCTGATTTTTGGACCCGCCACGTCATCAACATGGCGGTGTTTTTTTCAAACAGGGTTTGAAAGATCGTGTCCACCCTTGTCTCTTTGCCCTGGCTGTCGCTGATGAACTGCTTTTGATCACAGCCATGTTCTACTATGGCGAACAGTTGCACGTGCAGTTCACCACTAAACAAGGCTTGGTCCCATCCTGATGTATTTAGCCAATAAGAATCTGCTGGTGTTTTTTTTTGCCACACGTGCGTTTCGCCATGCTGTTCGCAGCAGTGATCGCCACAGAGAGGTGTCTCTGCATCCTCAACCCACTCAAATTTCATCGTCTGTTACGCACTAGAACGATGTTGGCCATTGTTGTCATGGTCAATGTTGTGGTGTTTGGGCTTTACTTTATTGTAGTCTACCACTACCATATCCAGTGCATCTATGACCAAGTGTCCAAGGTCACTGACATGACGGCTGTCGATGGAGAGTTCTACAAAGCCCACAAAGCGTTGATTGATCATCTAAATAGTTTGTGTTCGGGGTTGGACTGCACGGGATAGTCATTATTGTCGTGCTGACCACCACAATAATAACAAGCGTCAAAGTACGCACGCTGTGACGTGAAGGTCTGGAACTTCGTCATCACTGTCACGAAGCGAAATGGCGCTGACTAAGATGCTGGTGGCTAACTCCATTCTGTTCATCGTCTGCGTGACCCCTGAAGCCATTAACCGCTTCAGTTGGCTCTTTTTTTTCCCGAGGTAAACTCTGGGCAGCGCCATCACAACTTCTACCTCACTGGTATGTGGGTGGCGGAGATATTTCTATATATAAACGCCACATTCAATATCTTTTTATATTACACTATGGGGTCTCGCTACAGAACGACGTTCTGGTCATTGCTCAGGTCAAAATCATGTGAAGGGAAAGGATAAATGAAAGCTCCTGCTTTCCGACTGAACTGCAGCTGTTCTTCAGAAAGTCTGTGAAGACCCTATACACTGTCG
>JADBJO010009272.1:37012-50288 GCA_016801955.1 Conus betulinus
GTGTGTGTGTGTGTGTGTGTGTGTGTGTGTGTGTGTGTGTGTGTCCGTCCGTGGTCAAAATGTTCCACCCGCTCCAGACAAAACTACTGGGCCGATCTTTCTGAAATTTGTAGGTGTGTTCATTATGGGTCACGGATGATACCCGATATTTTAGTTTTCCGTGATATCCATCACTAACGGCTGTAACGGCCTGTAACGGTTTTTCTTCTTTACGGAATATCTCAGAAAGTACTCGGCCGATCTCTGTGAAAATTAGCAGGTATGTTCATTATGGGACGCGAATGATGCCCGATATTTTATTTACCGTTATAACTATTACTAACGGCTGTAACAGGCTGTAACGGTTTTTTCTTCTTTATGGAATATCTCAGAAAGTACTTGGCTGATCTTTCTGATAATTTGTAGGTATGTTCATTATAGGTCACGAATGATGCCCAATGTTTTATTTTACCGTTATATCCGTTACTAACGGCTATAACGGCCTGTAACGGTTTTCTTCTTCATGGAATATCTCAGAAAAAAAGCTTCAAATCTGCATTATAAAGCCAAACGAATATAACGACACTGTACATTGGACAACTAGCAAGCACTCTGGGCAATGCACACAATTTTCACCCACTTTGTCTCCTGATTAAAACAGTTAACAAAAAAAACAAACAAAACAACATAAACCGAAGGTGGTTACGTGATGATTGTTATCATAAAAATAAGCGTTAATGAGTTTCTAGAACAGAAAGAGAGAACAGTAAATGATAGCAGAGAAAGATTTTTTTTAAGTCAGGGTGATAAAGAATGATGGAAAAGAAACGTCCATAAGGTGGCAGAAATAATTGTAATGAAAGAGCCGTCAACACATTCCAGACACAAATCAGCGACTGAGCAATCATTACTGTCATCAATAGTGGAGGAACAGGATAGGGAAAGGTGGGTGGGGAAAAAGTGTCGGCGAGGGAAGCGTGGAGGGGAAGGGGTGGGGGCTTGTTTGATGGTGTTCTGTACATGTTGAATCTGATCCGGCATTAGTGAACACCATGAAAGCGACTCAGCAGCATTGCAGTATCTCCTCTGGTGGGGGGGGGGGGGGGGGGGGGGGGGGGGGGGGGGGGGGGGTCCTCATGACGATTCTATAGTGATTGCTCAGTGGAGGCCGATGTTGGTGCTGTGGCTGGACAATCTGGATGTGGCTGTGCAGGGACAGCTGGAATTACTCAACATTCTGAGTGTCATCAACGACTGGTCATCCGCCGATGGAATGACGTGTCCACACTGGCTGACAAGAGAACCGAATCGGTTGTTGATCGATCAATCAAATAATCAATCAAGCAATCAGTCAATCAATCAGTTAATCAATTAGTCAATTAGTCAATCAATCATCAGTCAATCAGTCAAAACAACATACTGATTGTTGAAGACACATTATTTGTTTTGGATGCTTTTGCATCCACGTATAGTGACCAGTCTTTTTCTATCTCTCCCATGTTGAAATTTTTAAAATAAAAGGGTTATTAACGACCGTTGATGGCTTCGAGTCTTTTCTTTACGAAACCCCTGTGTAGTTTGTAATATGTTCCATAGTTTATTGAACACTGATCACCAAGACTATGGTAGAAAAAGTTCATTTTAACATCAAATTGATATCCTCGTTATGCATTGTCAGCTCTGGATGAAACTATGTCAGCGTCATGGCCACACACTGGAACGTTGTTATGGCATTACCAAGGCACCAGTGGGGGACCAAAAGGATGTTTTACGGCGTGTAGGTGAGTGCTTTTGTTGTTCGAACACAACAAAGGGACACAATTACAAAAATGCTGCTGTGCAAAATGTACTAAATGCAAGGGAAAACATCATGCTTTGCTGTGTGTTCCAAGACAAAATTTCCCCACTCTAGTGGCAACACTGATGTCAATTCAGTACAGTCTAGTACAACCACACCCACATCTAACACAGTGGTAACAAATGTCAATGCAAATCTGTCAAGTGTGACCACTATCTCTGAAAAAGCTTCTTTCTCATGTTTTGTTGCAAACTGCCCGTATTTCAGTGCATGGAAAGTGTGGAATCACTGAAGCTGTCGTCTTCTTTGACACTGGGTCTGATAAAACTTACATTTCAAGTGATCTAGTGAACAGAATTCAACCTGAGTGGGTTGGGTCTCAAAGTCTAGCTTATGCAGCCTTTGGCAATGATCAAATCAGCAATGCTGAACAGAGGAATGTGTACAAGGTAAATTTACAGGGGTTTGAATGAAATGTCTGTGAAGGCCACTGAGATTCCTACTACTTGTGCTCCCATGTACCGTCCAGCTATCCATCAAAATGTGCTGACATCATTTGGCAAAACATTGTGTTTGTTGATGTTCATGAGGATGGTGAAGTAAAGGTGGATAGTCTTGTGGGTCTTGATGCCTACTGGAAGCTGATAACACCCGGCATGGTGTTCTTGTCTGAGGGTCTGGTTGCTCAGTGTTCAGTGTTAGGTTGGATTTTGTCTGGTCCTTTGCCTGGAACCAAAGATGATGGTATTTCTCATCAATTGTTTTCCATGGAGATTTCAGAGTCCAGTTTGAAATAATTTTTGGGAATCCGTTGGCATATGT
Source organism: Conus betulinus (assembly GCA_016801955.1). NCBI lineage: Eukaryota > Metazoa > Mollusca > Gastropoda > Neogastropoda > Conidae > Conus > Conus betulinus. Next base: position 39,612 of record JADBJO010009272.1, read on the forward strand.
GACAAAGAGTCTCCAGTAGTTGATCCAGTGTTGGATGATTTCAACAAAAGGATTCAGTTCTCTGAAGACAGATATATCGAGTCTCTTCCATGGAAGGCTGAGGATATGAAACCCACACTCCAGTTTGAATCATTTTTGGGACTTGGAATCAGTTGGCATATGTGACAAAGAGTCTCCGGTAGTTGATCCCCGTTTGATGATTTCAACAAAAGAGTTCAGTTCTCTGAAGACAGATATGTGGTGTCTCTTCCATGGAAGGCTGAGGATATGAGACCCACATTTCTTGATAATGAAAAGCTAGCACGGTCTCGTTTGGATCACTTGAGTCGTAAACTCAGCAAGGATCCTGAATTGTAATCTAGACATCATGAGGTTTTCTGTGATATGTTGAAAGAAAACATGATTGAAGAGGCTCCTCAAGATGAGATGGTTTGCTTTACCCAGTATTTTATTTGCCACATCGTCCAGTGGTCAATGGAGTCTAGTCTCACACAACACAGATTCGTCCGGTGTTTGATGGTTCAGCCAAAGGGTTCAATGGAGTTTCACTGAATGATTGTTTGGAGACAGGTCCTAGTCTGATACCTGACTTACCTGGAATTTTAGTATGGTTCAGGCGATGGAAGTGGGCTCTGTCTGCTGATGTAACAAAAGCATTTCTTCAAATCCAGTTGAATCATGAGGATAGGGATGTGCATCGATTCTTCTGGAATGATCGAGGTGTTATCAAAAAGATGAGATTCACTCGTGTACTCTTTGGTAACACAAGCAGTCCCTTCTTGCTCAATGCGACCACCAAATACCATTTGGGTCATTTCCCCCTTCTCATGTGACTGAGGAGCTTTCTGAAAATCTCTATGTGGATGATTGGTTATTTGGGTGTGATGATCATTCAGAAGCATGTGACACTCTTAGAGAGGCTTATGAGATTATGAGTCAAGCTGGTATGTGTTTGTGAAAATGGGGTTCCAATAGTGAACAGGTAGATGATGTACTTTGCAGAGAACTTCAAGGTAAGTCTGTGGGAACAGAATCTTTCAAAGTGCTGGGTATGCAATGGTTGGTTTTCTCAGGATTGTTTCTCCTTTGATGGAATTGCAGTTTCTAGTGACCTGTGTGTCACGAAAAGGGTATTCCTGAATCTCGAAGTTATTTGATCGCTCGCTCGGATTTCTCACACCTTTCATCATAACAGCAAAATGTATGTTTCAAGAACTTTGGAGGCTGGGGATACCTTGGGATCAGATTGTGCCTGTGAGCATACAAGGAAAATTTACAGTATGGGTCAAAGTTCATGAGCATCTGAAAAAGGTGGAAAATTCCCCAGAATTACACAGGAGCTCCATGGACTGACATATCTGTGTTTCAGTTGCAAGTTTTTGGTGACGCTTCCCATCAGCTTATGGTGCTTGTGTCTACTTACATGTGAAGATGCAGGATGGAACCTGGAAGTCGTCTCTGGTAATTGCGCGACCTAGAGTAGCTCCCCTCAAAAGACTGAGTTTGCCATGCCTGGAATTGTTGGGAGCCTTACTCTGTGCTCCTTTGGTGGTCTATGTGCGGCAGACTTTGAAGTTAGATGATGATGTGCTTTGTCACTGTTGGACAGACTCAGCCGTGACGCTGGCTTGGATCCAGAGTGACCAATAGAGGTGGAACCTTTTGTTGCAAACAGAGTTGCTGAGATTCAGTCTCTTGTTAGTCCTGCACTGTGGAATCATTGTTCAGGCAAAGATAATCCTGCAGATGTACTCACCCGTGGAATCTCAGCAGAGGAGCTGTTGTTGAAGTCAAAGTTCTGGCTTCAGGGTCCTGACTTTCTGTCAAACAAAACTGCTTGTGGCAAGGAAGTCTTGAATGGTTGTAAGTCTGAGGAACTTCAGCAAAATGTTTCTGATGTTGTTTGTTCTGAAACTAAAAGGTCTTGTGTTACTCAGCACATGCTTTGACTCCTTCTCATTACCTCCTGGACAAAAGGCCTTCTGGGTTGACACCTGTCCTCACTTTAGAAAAGCTTGCAGTACAGTCTCAAGATTTAGTTTCAGAGACAGGAGCTGCGTAGACAACTATTGGACAAATTTTGGTTGTGCTGGGTCAATGAATATCTACACAATCTCCCACCTTGCAAAGGTAGTCCAGTCAACAAAAAGGGTATCCACGTTGGTTCGGTTGTTTTGGTCCAAGATGAACGTCGCAGCAAGTTAGAGTGGCCTTTGGGGATTGTGCAAGCTGTGTGTATCCTGGTCAGGATGGGTTGATTCGGTCTGTTGAAGTGGAAACTGCCGAGGCCCACGTTCCCCAGGCTTAACTTTCCCCCACCATTTGTTCTCCCAACTCTGTATCTCCTTTGGTCTATGGTCCCTGCCTGCATATTCTACCGGCTGTTCACCTGACTTCCTATCCCCCTTGGTTTATGTTCCCCAAGCTGTATGTTCCTTTAGGTGTACGTTCCCCAGACTGCGTGTCCCCTAGGTCTATCTTCCCCAGGCTGTATGTTTTCCTGACCCTATGTCTTTCTAGATCTATGTTTTCCAGTTATATTTTCCTCAATTATGTGTTCCCTGGGTTTTATCTCCACAGACCTAAGTTCTCCTGGTCTTAAATTCCCCTGGCAGTACGTTCGCCGAGCTCTATGTTCCCTAGATCTATGTTTTCTAGGATGTATGTTCCACCAGCTCTATGTTCCCCTGGCTCTGAGATACACCAGTCCTATATTCTCCCTGGTCTTTGTTCCTCTATCTCAACTGCTGGGCGTAAAACACAATGAAAGTAATTCACTAGCAATGTACTATTGATCATCCCCCCCCCCTCCCCCCCCCCCCCCCCCCCCCCCACCCCCCTTCACACCTAGCATAATCATCTAAGAGCACAGTAAATTTCGTCTTTTGTTTTATTACTAGAATGAGAAGAGCAAAATCATGCGAACACACATAAACTGGGCTTAGAGAAAACGGAATATAGAAACGGGGGAAACAGAGACACAGGCAAACACAGACCTGTGGAACACAGACAAAGGGGAATATGGAGCCAGACAAACTTAGGCACATGGGAAGACCAAGCTTGAGAAACAGAGATAACGTCTCACACATGATCTCTGTCAAGTTTTGTAGATGAAGGTGTGGTGAGACCAGACATAGTTGGTTTAATTAACCCCCAGTTGTATGGACTACGCAACTGTAGGTATTCTAAAATAACCACCACCATTGTATATGACTGTTTAAATCATAAATGTGGAAACGTTGCTATGCTATTCTTGTGAAACTGGTTCTGATCAAGATCTGTTACAGTGATTCGACCAAAGATGGGTTCGTCCCTACCCCACATTCCAAAAAAAAAAAAAAAAATATTAAGTTTCTTTAAAACCGTTCTTCGCAATTGTGGTGTACACTTCTTCATAGACAAACGAACAATTAGACAAAAAAGATATAAATGAAAACATGCAAACAATGGTACTGAAATAATGCATTCAGTTTTGTCCCCTTACAATCACTGCAAAGAAACATTTGGTCCAACAAATTCTTTCTCATTTCAAAATATCGTGATCGTCCACAGCCACCCTCCCATCCAACCCCCACCCCAATCCCATCTCCCATACACACACGTTCACACACATTTCCTGAAATTTGCAAAATACGTATGCGGAGCAAACTATGCAGAATGGAAATCAGAACCAAGTCCTAGCTGTAAACGTTTTTGACAACAGCCTAAATCAAGATTTTTGATTCCCCAATCTAGCCCACCAGACAGTAGCCTAATTAGCACCACGTGGAGTGGTGTCTGTGCCTCGATCATCAGGTGTCCCCAAAGTCAGTCTCCAGGTCACCTGTCTTCGTCCTCCCTGGCTGAGCAGTTCGTGGACACTGGATGCAGGTGCTATCTGGACCAATCCTGTCCTTCCTTCCAAGCCAGTTGAAATCGCCTGTGCTGCTGACATTCCACCTGCTCCTTATCTCTTCTCAAACGGCATCTGAAAGCGCGTCTCCTTCTGATCCCTCTGTGCCTTGAATCATGCAGAAAGCAATGTCTGCTGTTGTTTATTTTTGTTCTTCCACAGCCATCACAACGGATCTCGGTCCTCACTGTCATGGAGTTACCCACGTGTTGCCAGAGTTGCTTTGGAGTTACATACACTACGCCTGTTTTTGATTACTTCTACAAACTATCTCCTGGAAAGGTTGAATTGTATCTGTGTTGTGTAAAAGATGTTCTGATCAGTGACCTGGCTGCAAACACAGTACAATGCATATCACACAGTCATACACAAAAACTGGATTTAGTGTCAGGTCAGTCAGTGCCAGCAGCATGTTAACCCGTTGGACCACGCCCGACCCTTGTCAGACACCCAAGCACATCTCCTCATCGGCTAACCCATTGACCCACATTTTATTTGGAACACAATTCTAAATTATTGGTGTCTTCATAATTTAGCTATATTACATCATAGAGATGTCATAGTGACCGATGGGTTATGATTGGCAGGATAGGACTCTCCTGTCCTCTCATTGGTCACTATGAACACAGATCAGCGCGACGCTAGGCAAAAGGCTGGAACCGTTGCAGTTCCATTAAGCCCATGCAAGAGGCAACAAGGCGCGCAAGCTCCCTGGAGCGTTTCGACCACTACCATTCGTAGGATCACCGTCAGTGTCATCCCCTCCTGACCATATCACCCTGGTGAGGTCCAGTCCACGCCAGAAAAATCATCCAGCAGACCTCATCAGCTGGTAGAAAGCAGGAGGATCGAACTAGCCGGCGGTGGTGCCAGCCTACGAGGGTCGCGCTCCGGGAGACACATAGCGGAGAAAGAACAGCAAAAGACGTCACGGCGTTGACGTAGGCGCCGTGACGCCCCTTTTTATTCTACAGAATTTTCATGTAAGAACTAGTTCTTACCTAACACTGTCGCTACCTGCTCCTCGCGCGATCGTGTCGTCGTATCATTGACTCAAGATGATGATTAGTATAGTGAATTTATAAATTGTTTGTTAGAAATCATGTCAGATGAGTGATCCGATAATTGATGCCGTGCAAGATATTCTGCGGTGTTTGTGCTGTCTTGTATGCTGTATCTTTATTTCTTTCTGACCCGTTCCTCATTGTATATGTGTGTCGTGATTGAAGAGATGTGGATTGGGTGCGTGATGCACTGGCTCTTTGAACGATTCAGATTTTATTGTGAGAAGCCAGAATATGTAGTATCTGGACGATGTTAAATTCAGAATTTAAGTGTTGAATTATAAAGAAAATTGTACATGAATGCAAGAAATTGTGAAGCGCATAGGAGTGCATGTGTAATTATTGTACTTTTAATATGGAAATAGTGAATGATGTCGATGTACCACCTGTAACACGTATTAGGAGGGATTGGTTACCTCTGTGTGTCTGCAGGTGGGGTTTGTTTTTGATCTTCTATTTCCTTGTTCCTGACGGATCTTTCTCCTTGTACGTCACCCTGTTCGGCCGTCTCGGAGGAGCGTCCAGAGCTTTGCAAGATCTGTACAGCACATGTTGTGTTTCACCTTGCAAGTGATTTGCTGTGACACGCGAGCCTGGCAGCTGAACCGTGAGAGAGTCAGCACTACACTTTTAAAAGACTATCGAAAGTGACTCTGTAGTACAAGGGAAAAGGACTGAATCCGTCAGAAAACACTCTACAACTTAACCTATAGTCTGTTATTTGCAATCCTTCATAATTATTATTTTTTTGTTTCATTAATCGATATTAAATAAATTGTTGGATGTGTTTTACTCTTTAGTTTGTGAATGGACTGAAAGAGAGGGCACGGCGCGGGACATAAAAAAAAGGGAGAACTTTAACATCTGTGTCAGGCGACCCCTGGACACACTTAAGCCTGACAATTGGGGGCTCGTCCGGGATGTTGGATATCTGAACATCTTATCCATCCCACATTTAGGCCGTCTCACCGCCTCTCATTCAGTTCATTCGCGGGAAGTTGGGTGGTGCCCGTAAAAGATCGTGCATGGCATCACCAACTCCTATCGGATTCACGACTAAAGAGGATCGAACCACACGCCTCTCAATGTAAAATGATATTTGTTCACTGTGCAGCTCACGCACAGAATTAGGAAAGTTGACCAGTCCAGACCAAGGAAAACCCCACTTGAAGAAGAAGAGTGTCGATACAGAAGCACTGTATCGTAGTTAGTGTAGAGAGGTGTTTATCACCTTCATTGCGCTGCTGAGACAGCAAGTTAAACTTAATACCCGGAGCAAAACTGTAGAAGAGAATTAGCATTCCAACTCTAAGAATTAGTTGTCGTGGCTATTCAAGATCCATTACCAAGTAGTGAGGGCAAGTCATAAGAGAGAGTGACGTAATTTGAAGTTCACGTAAATTTTAATTTGTCGTCACCTGCTAATCCTTGGCAGTAACCTTTAGAGTTTATACATGCCTGCGGGCAAGAAAAAACAATCTAAAAAACCAAGGGTGACTACAGAAATAGAAACCATGGATTATTTTGCAAAATACAAAACTGAAGGTGAGTCGCTAGGGCTTAAAGGTAAGGATCTGGCAGACTACGTTAAAGATATGCGCGAAGCGGCAGAACGCGAGGCTCAGCGGAAAATGGATGCAACTGAGCGTGAAGAACTGCGCAAGCTTGATGCGGCTAAGCAAGAGCGCAAAGCAGCTGAACGTATGGCAGATCGTGAATCTGCAGAACGTCTGCAAAGACACAAAATCGAAGCAGACATAGAAATGAGAAGAATTGAAAGCGGAAGAAAAAAATACGCCAGTCGATGTCAAACACTAGCGCTACTTCCAATGGCAGCAACAACGGCGGCGCGAAATTCAAGTTACCATTTTTAGAAGACAATAATGACGTATATGTATATTTGACACAATTTGAGAGAATTACAGATCTGAATGGATGGCCGAAAGAAGAGTGGGCCATTCGACTCGCACCCCTACTGAAAGGCAAAGCCAGAGAGATTTATGTTAAGATTCTGAGGGAGTCTATGAATGATTTGAATACATAAAAAACACTCTGTTCAAAAGATGTCACCTCTCTTCTAGCGAGTACAGAAAGAGGTTCAGAACAGCTAGGAAGGAAGCTCAAGAAGACGTAAGAATGTTGTGGGACAGGTTGGATACCTACCTGACTAGATGGATAGATCTCTCAGGCAAAAAGGAAAAAGATTTGGGCTGAAATGCTTATTTTGGAGAAATTTGTCGAAGCTTTGTCCGCCGACCAAGCACATTACGTCTGTGAAAAGCAGGTCACGAACAAAGACGAAGCAATAAAAGCTGCGGAAGCGTTCGAAAATATCCGTACCGAAGAAAGAAACAGCAGACCGCCGCGAAACGTGCAGAATGTCCGTTTCACGGGACATCATGATAATCGGGTAAGGAACCGCAGCGTTTCACCGAGTGGTGAACAAAGAACCGGTAGTGTGGAGAGAAAGCCTAACACTGAACAAGAAAAACGGTAGCGTAGAAGGAAAGTCTAACTCTGAAGGACGTAGAAACTTCCAGCGAGATTTTGGACCGCGCCGTATTCGGTGTTATAAATGTGAGGGTCCACACTTGGCTCGATACTGTAAAGAACCTGAAAAGGCAGCAGCCGTTCTACCAACGTCTCTCAGCGGTCGCGATCCTGGAAAAGTCACCACTTTGCGAGGAATGTCGACAAATTCCATTCGATCCAAATTGCACTGTAGAAGTGGAGGGCAAATTAGTATCCGCCTTACGTGACACAGGAGCCAGTCTAACAGTAGTTGACAGTAGACTTATCCCTGTTAGTTGCCTCACAGGTGAAACAAGGGAAGTAACCCTGGCCACATCAGATGTGAAGAAAAGTTTACCGTTAGCCAGAGTTGACATGCATACACCATACTTTGACGGGAAAGCCGAAGTCCTGGTTATGGATCAACCAGTGAAGCCTGTCCTATTAGGCAATGAATGCAAGATAGAGTCGGACGGCAAAGAGGTGCTGGCTAAGATACCAGTCTATGCACGCAGAGAAAGTGCAGCAGCCGTAACACGCGCTCAGGCAAAAGAGGCTAAGAAAAGCAAAGAACTGAAGGCATGCTCAGAACCTTTATTGTCTATGACTCCTCAGAGATTGGCTCGAGAGCAGAGAGAAATGACAACAGTTTGAGTCAGCTGTTTGACAAAGCTGAAAACAAGGAGTCACATGAAGCTAAGGGAAAAATCACGGAATTTTACATTAAGAATGGCATACTCCGACGCAGACAGAAAGAGGAGTCGGTAGAGTACAATCAGGTAGTAGTACCCAAGACATGTAAGACAGAAGTACTCAGGATTGCCCATGACACTCCCATGGCAGGACACTTGGCAACTAATAAGACCAGAGACAGAATAGTGACAGACTTTTACTGGCCAGGTATGCTAGGTGACATCTCTAGATACTGTGCATCATGTGACGTGTGCCAGAGAACTACCAGCAAAGGCAGAGTCAGAAAGGCCCCACTTGAGAAGAGCAGGCTAGTGAGTGCACCATTTCAAAAGGTAGCGGTAGACTTAGTAGGACCCATCAAACCAGCTTCCAGCAAAGGAAACAAGTACATACTTACTATGGTAGATTATGCTACCAGGTACCCAGAAGCAAGTTGTCTAAAAAAACTGTGACGCGACCACCGTGGCAGAAGCCCTGTGGGTGATGTGGTCACGCCTAGGCATTCCGGGAGAGATAGTGACGGATAACGGCACTCAGTTCACTTCTGACGTAATGACTGAAGTAAACAAATTACTCAGCATTAAAGGTCACCGCACTACCCTGTATCATGCCCAGTCAAATGGCCTTGTAGAGAAACTAAACGGAACGCTCAAGCACATGCTAAAGAAAATATGCTTGGAACAACCTCAGGAATGGGACAGATATGTTCCAGCGCTGCTTTTCACGTACCGTGAAGTACCGCAAAATTCAACCAAATTCTCTCCCTTTTGAACTTTTGTTTGGTAGGGAAGTGAGAGGTCCAATTCAGGTCCTCAAACAGATGTGGACAGATGATGAAATGGAAGAAGAAGTACGTACTAGTGCGGAGTATGTTACAGATTTGAAGAACAGGGTGTATGACACCTGCAAACTAGCAAGAGAAAATCTTTCGCTAGCATCTGACCAACAGAAGAAGTATTTTGATAGATAGGCACACCCAAAGGAGAACAGTCAAAGCAGGCAGCAAAGTATTAATCCTAGTGCCTGAAAGGCACAATAAACTACAGCTAACATGGCAGGGACCATACCTTGTGACAGAAAAGGCAAACCAAGTAGACTATAAAGTAGATGTGAAAGGAAAAGAAAAACTATTCCACATCAATTTGCTGAAAGAATACCTCGAGAGAGGAAAAGACAAAGATGTGGCAGTAGTAGTCAGTGAAGACTATACTGCAGGGGATGATGCGAGGGATTGTTTCAGCAGGACTCAAGCAATCCCCATGTTACCACTCACTGAAACAGAAACTTACAAAGATGCGGTCATCAATGACAATTTGACTGCTAAGCAGAAGCAAGCACTTAGGGAGTTCACAGCAAGACATAAAAAGGTACTCACAGATTTGCCTGGAAAAACAGATCTGGAGACTTGTGAGCTGAGACTAAGTCAAGATAAACCCGTGAGAGTGAAACAATATATCCTCTTCCACATTCTAAGATAGACACGATTAAAGATGAAGTGAAAAGCATGTTAGCCATGGATGTCATAGAACCAACAGTTTCATCCTACAATGCGCCCATAGTCCTAGTACAGAAGAAGGATGGAAAAGTGCGTTTCTGTATTGATTACAGAAAATTGAACGCAGTAACTATCTTTGACGCTGAACCGATGCCAAACACTGATCAGCTCTTTGCCAAGTAAGGCGAAGTATTTCAGTAAGATAGATTTGTCAAAGGGTTTCTGGCAATTACCCATGAAACTAGAGGATAGAGCAAAAACGGCATTCTCCACACCCACAGGCCAGTACCAATGGAAACGCATGCCGTTCGGAATGAAGAACGCCAGTGCAGTTTTCTCAAGGATGATGAGAAAATTATTATTGCCACTTCAGCGTAATGATGTAGAAAACTTCATGGATGATGTTCTGATCGCCACTGAAACATGGGATCAGCATGTAGAAGCGCTAGAAGCAGTATTCACCAGACTAGGAGAGACAAACCTTACGGTCAAACCTAGCAAATGTCACTTAGGGTTTGAGGAATTGTCCTTTCTTGGTCATCAAGTAGGGAAGGGAGTGATGCTACCAGAAGATGAAAAGGTAGAGAAAATAAAAAGTGCTGAGCGTCCCAAAACTAAAACAGAAGTCAGAGCATTTTTGGGTCTTGCGTCATACTACCGAAAATTCGTACCAAACTTTGCGGAGTTAGCTACCCCGCTGACAAATCTCACCAAAAAGGGTCAGTCCGACCCAGTCCGATGGAGTGACAAATGTGAGAAAGCTTTCAACACGCTCAAAGACAAATTGATCAGTTCACCCATTCTAAGACTTGCTGACAGTGACAAACCATTTGTTCTCAGGACAGATGCAAGTGACAAAGGGTTAGGTGCAGTCCTGCTACAAGAACATGACGAGCAGCTCATGCCAGTAGCTTATGCTAGCAAGAAGCTAAGTTCAGCCGCCGAACAAAAATATGCGACGATAGAAAAGGAATGCCTGACAATTGTTTGGGCCATAAAGATGTTTGAGGTGTATTTGTATG
>JADBJO010009272.1:51728-54228 GCA_016801955.1 Conus betulinus
CTCATCGGCTAACCCATTGACCCACATTTATTTGGAACACAATTCTCTAAATTATTGGTGTCTTCATAATTTAGCTATATTACATCATAGAGATGTCATAGTGACCGATGGGTTATGATTGGCAGGATAGGACTCTCCTGTCCTCTCATTGGTCACTATGAACACAGATCAGCGCGACGCTAGGCAAAAGGCTGGAACCGTTGCAGTTCCATTAAGCCCATGCAAGAGGCAACAAGGCGCGCAAGCTCCTGGAGTGTTTCGACCACTACCATCCGTAGGATCACCGTCAGTGTCATCCCCTCCTGACCATATCACCCTGGTGAGGTCCAGTCCACGCCAGAAACATCCAGGCAGACCTCATCAGCTGGTAGAAAGCAGGGATCGAACTAGCCGGCGGTGGTGCCAGCCTACGAGGGTCGCGCTCCCGGGAGACACATAGCGGAGAAGGAACAGCAAAAGACGTCACGGCGTTGACGTAGGCGCCGTGACGCCCCTTTTTATTCTACAGAATTTTCATGTAAGAACTAGTTCTTACCTAACACTGTCGCTACCTGCTCCTCGCGCGATCGTGTCGTATCATTGACTCAAGATGATGATTAGTATAGTGAATTTATAAATTGTTTGTTAGAAATCATGTCAGATGAGTGATCCGATAATTGATGCCGTGCAAGATATTCTGCGGTGTTTGTGCTGTCTTGTATGCTGTATCTTTATTTCTTTTTCTGACCCGTTCCTCGTTTGTATATGTGTGTCGTGATTGAAGAGATGTGGATTGGGTGCGTGATGCACTGGCTCTTTGAACGATTCAGATTTTATTGTGAGAAGCCAGAATATGTAGTATCTGGACGATGTTAAATTCAGAATTGAAGTGTTGAATTATAAAAAGAAAATTGTACATGAATGCAAGAAATTGTGAAGCGCATAGGAGTGCATGTGTAATTATTGTACTTTTAATATGGAAATAGTGAATGATGTCGATGTACCACCTGTAACACGTATTAGGAGGGATTGGTTACCTGTGTGTGTCTGCAGGTGGGGTTGTTTTTGATCTTCTATTTCCTGTTCCTGACGGGATTCTTTCTCCCTTGTACGTCACCCTGTTCCGGCCGTCTCGGAGGAGCGTCCGGAGCTTTGCAAGATCTGTACAGCACATGTTGTGTTTCACCTTGCAAGTGATTTGCTGTGACACGCGAGCCTGGCAGCTGAACCGTGAGAGAGTCAGCACACACACTTTAAAAGACTATCGAAAGTGACTCTGTAGTACAAGGGAAAGGACTGAATCCGTCAGAAAACACTCTATACAAACTTAACCTATAGTCTGTTATTTGCAATCCTTCATAATTATTATTCTTTTGTTTCATTAATCGATATTAATAAATTGTTGGATGTGTGTTTAACTCTTTAGTTTGTGAATGAACTGAAAGAGAGGGCACGGCGGGACATAAAAAAAAGGGAGAACTTTAACATCTGTGTCAGGCGACCCCTGGACACACTTAAGCCTGACACCCTTAAAGCGTTGTCAGTTTACTGTGAAATGAGTCCTGTCCTGAAAGAGAAACAAAAAACAATACTCTACACTTTGAATTACGTAAGGACATCCTTTATTTGATTGAATCAACAAGAGATCCTGAGAAATAGTAAAAGTGCTGATTCTGTTCGTTGAAAGTAATGTGTTTTGCCAGAGTTTATATTTTGAAAAAGGGTTACCTTGTTTGTCATTCAACTGCTAAATGCAGATTTCAGAAACTTGTGTGCGAAAAAAAAAAAAAAAAAACGAAAAAAAAAAAAAAAAAAAAAAAAAAAAAAAGGAATAGTGCTATGTCTTGCAAACAATGACGACCTGGACAGATAAAATAAGACATTCTAATGGATGATTTATATGACAGGATTGTCTTACAAAGCCAATGGAATATGAAATTATTGCCCTGATCGTTCATGGAGATAAAACATGTTATATTTTGAACAGCTAAATAGGAGTAATTCATGATCATTACATGATCTACTTTATCCTTTTTAAATATTGACAAAGTGAAAAATTAATGTACATGATGCCTGTTACGTTGCAGAATATAAATTTTTTAAACAGCTTTTGATTCCAATAATCCAGAATATCTAATGTAATTGAATACTTTCGCTCTGAAAATTACATTTGTTAGTTTTACACAGAAATATTAAGAGTTGGGGTATCAAGAATGAATATGTGTCGAACTGACTGATTGCAAGGACAACCAATCTGCCCATAACTGTTCGTATATATTATGTCTAAATATGACCCAATATGATTGGTGAAAAAGATTTAGAGATTTGTAAAGAAAAAAAAACTAAACTAAAAACATACTCCATATAGCTATGCCATTGACTGACTGCTCTCACGTGCAAGGGATTATAAATCTTTTAAGGATAGCATGAAAATTCTTTTTAAAATTCAACAGTGCTTTGGGTCTCCACAGGACTTTCTGATAAACAGTGTGTAATCTGGTCAGAAAGCAGGAACTTTCAT
>JADBJO010009272.1:59228-85604 GCA_016801955.1 Conus betulinus
AAATATAAATACAAAACCTTTCTTAACAACATTTGCCTTAGCATCTTGTGACTGGTCTTTTAGATTAGGACATTTATGTCTCCTGTTTTCCCTTAACATAGAATTAGACTTAAGTTGGAACCTGCAATCTGAACTCTCTCAGACAACCACATTATTCATGCAACAAGTTTTTAAAGAGATGTAAGGTGTACTTCGACTGAGTGGTTACTGTAGAAATGATTTCCCTGCAATGGCTACTTGTATCCTTGTTGGATGAAAGATTTTTTGAGACAGATTGGCAAGCAGACAGAAGGCAGACAGACAGGCAGATAGAAATACAGACAACCAGACAAGCAGACAGACAAACCAGACAGACACAAATGAAGACACAGATAATGAGAGAGACAGAATGACACACACACACACACACACACACACAGAGACACACACACACACACACACACACACACACACACACACACACACACACACACACACACACACACACACACACACACACACACAGAGAGAGAGAGAGAGGAGAGAGAGAGAGAGAGAGAGAGAGAGAGAGAGAGAGAGAGAGAGAGAGAGAGAATACGAATACGAATACGAAGATTTATTGGGATTAAGACCATAGCCTATTATGAAGGAGTAGTACCCATAATATACATAATATCAATTATCATCATAAAAACATGAACAGAGAAACAAGTACATACATTATGCAATATCAAGGATACACAGTACGTAGTCTTTTGTGCTTCATGAATGTACTTAGCAAGAGTAAAGATAATGTCTTCATTTCTTGACGCTAGGAAAAAATTCATTCTGAGCATACAAGGGTCAGAATAATACTTTGGCTTTATGAATTTTACTCTCAGGTCATGAAAAGCAGGACAGCAAAAACGGAAATGGATTTCATCTTCCTTGGCCAGATTCCATACGCATAATGTGTCAGTTCGTTTTTACTAACAGTACGTTGCCTGAAACGATCACAAGCAGTATCAGAAACACCAAATCTAAACTTGCTTAATGCGTCGTTAATATATTTATTCGTATCCATTTTCATATATGGCTCTATCATATTAGTTGTTTCAAAGAGTCTGTATTGCGCAAATCTGTCACCACTATAAATATGATTATGCCAAATCCTACCATCTTGCAGTCAAGTATTCTTTGTTTAAAACCTTTCAAGAACCCTACAATATTTTCAACTCAATGGTTGTCCCAAACATAAACAAAGCCGTTCGAATTAAAACATTAACGAACATTGGTAGCCCATGTTTTTTTGCCATTACAATCCAGATTACGCAATATCATAATAATTAGTATTTTGATTTTCTATGCTCGTTATGTTCAGCCAGCATTTAGTGCATTTCAAAAACGAATTAACATAAATCAGATATCATCCAAGATCACCATAAACTAAATCATTCGTTGTTCGATTGTCCACTTTTGATTTTTTTTTTTTCCACAGCAAGCAGATGCACATTCACTATTTCAACTTTTCACAAGTGCCCGAATTTCCGCTCTGTATTGTAAAATTGGCTGCTACTGAGAGTCAAATAGCGTTGAGAAAACTGGAAATGCGTTACAATTCAGTTTATATAAGATATGAAGTATTACTGTGACTGCTCTCTTTGCTCTGTTTGCAATATCTTGATATCCAAAAGTGAAGCTTAATCGGGTTGTGAAATAAAATCAGAAGTACTTATATGTGTTGACTATAACAATATATTGCCCCCATATTTCCAGCTCTCACTTCGTGCCAAGTACCCACCTTAGGAAAACGTTAGATGGGTCCTGTTCATATTTATTTTTAATTCTAATCTGGTTGCAGCAAAATACAAGCTATTCGGCTGTCTTTGAAGACCAACGACAGCTGTAGACAATAAGATCATTTCGTCACCAAAAAACAAGCACCAAAAGTGAAAGATTACATCATGCCTTCCATTTGGAATAATTTTCAAAGCTAATTTATTTATGAACAAAGAAAACAAAATTCTTTACCGGAATAGCCATAACAGATTTCGTGAAACTGAATCAAAGGCTTTTTCAAAATCCACAAATGCAACATACAACTTCTGATTATTTACAAACTGTTTTTCAACCGCTGTTACTAGACTAAACATATGATTAATTGCAGAGTAATCTTTCTTGAATCCTGCTTGATGTTCTCTCCCGTTATATCATTCTGAGATATCCGTTCATGTAATTGGTTATTAAAGACGCAACTATAGAGTTTATTGCATATATTTCTTAAAGAATTACCTCTATAATTGTTTGCATCATTTGCATCACCCTTCTTAAAACAAGGGCAATATTACAGATTCTTTCCGGTCTTCGGGATAAATCCTAGTATTAAGCAGAACGTTAAACAGTTTACATGAAAAGCTTAAGACAGACTCCTCTATAATACTATTAGGTCCTGTGCGTTAATGGCTCGGTCATTGCGAAACTGTCTCAGACAGTAGAAGAGTTGAGAGCAGCAATCTTCGACCTCAGAAGCAGAGAATGTCAATTTTTTTTTTCAAGCCAACATCTTTAATTTGCCCGCAAATCCCCCTTTTCACATTAATCTCTTCAACTTATTGCATTTTTGCTATAAAAAATGCACACCATTTTTGAAACCAAAAAATAAGCACAAACCCCCAAAAACTGGAAGATCTTAATATATAAAGGAGGGTTTGCGGGCAAATAAAACAGGGCAAGCTTGAACAAAGATATTAACATTCTCTCTCAGGGTTCATAGAATTAGTAGTATTAGAAAATTATAAATTGTTGCAAAAGTATTATTTTTGGCTAAATTAAAAAAAAAAGTAATTCTTTTAGTGATTGGTTTTTTAAATTAGGATTCTATTAATAACCTGTTCAGCTGAACTGGGTCAGGTGATCTTACAAGATCGTTTGACCCAGTTTACTACACTGTTATGTGGGCAAGTGATCCTACATGATCGTTTGACTCAGTTTAATACCTGTTCTGAAACTACCACTGAAATCCATCCTGGAGGAATATAAAGCAGGGAAGATCAGACTTCAAAGCATGCTGGAGGACTCAGGAGACAAGGTGGTTGAAGCAATCAAGCCCCAGCTGAAGACAGGCAGAAAATGGAAAGGTCAAGAGGCGATGGATTCTGCAAAAGAAAGTCTCAAGATCAGAGAAATCACAGGACACACACACAGACCAACAGACAAGGACTGGGGGGTGCCAAAACTGAATGGTGGTCAAGGCCAAAGGAAAAGCCAAAAGAGACATGATGATTCAGGAGATGAGAAAAGAAGAAGACCAACAAAGACTCCAAAAAGCAGTCCAGCAGAGCCAGCAAGGGCAAGGGCAATGGACAACGTGGGAGAATGCACTCCAAAGAAGTCTCACTTGGAATGACATTTGGCACATGGCCCCTCTCAGGATCAGCTTCATTCTCAGATCTGCATATGACCTTCTGCCTTCAAATGCAAACCTGGTGAAGTGGGGAAAAACAGACGATCCTTCATGCCCCCTTTGCCATGAAAAAACAAACAGTGGAGCATGTCCTAGCTCATGTAAAGTAGCCCTGGCTCAAGGAAGGTACACATGGAGGCACAACCAAGTGCTCAAAGAGATTGTACAAGTAGTCTGGGCTAGTACCAACACCACAAAAGGGAAAATCAGGACTCCAAAAGCACCCCCAACATTCTTCACAGCAGGAGGCAGCGAATCATGGCCAAGAACAACAGTGCCACTCGGAACATGCAGACAGAGTCTGCTGGACGGGGCAGATGACTGGGAGTGCACTGCAGACCTCCCAGAATGGAATAGTCACCCAGAGATTATCAGCAAGAGTGGCATGAGACCAGACATAGTATTACACTCTCAGTCAACCAAGCAGCTGATCATGATCGAGCTCACGGTGCCATGTGAGAACAGAATGGAGGCAGCTCAGATCTACAAGACTGAAAAGTATGCTGATCTGGCAAACAGCCCTGAGGAGAGAAGGCTATCAGGTCAAAGTCCTCACTGCAGAAATTGGAGCTAGGGGGTTTGTGGGACGAACGTCTGCATACAGCCTCAGGAAACAGCTCTCAGTTGCAGGGAGGGAAAAAAACCAAGCCCTGAAAGCAATGGCAGAAGCGGCAGAGAGGTGTTCAAGTTGGATCTGGTCAAGGAGGAACAAAAGTGAACTTCATAAGGCTTAACTTTCCTACAAATACCAGGTGTCCCTGTGGCTCAGTGGTTAGTGTGCAAGTCATTAAGTGGAAATGAGCATGTCCAGAAGGGCATGGGTTTGAATCCCAGTCATGGCTCATCCCAAGATGGGAAAAAAAAGGAGCAGCAGAGGGACATCCTGAGTCATGAACCAGGTGTGGCCCAACCCCCCTAGAGTGTCAGGAGATAAGGGCCGAAACAACACTGACATACACTCAACACAAACATGTAAAACCACATACACATTTTCAACAACATCTGTTAAGATTTATATATAAACCGAACACTCTGAAGCTTTCATCATAATTCTATGGTATTTGTGCAAAAAGTATAAATATTATTAAAATTATTTTTTTATTTATATGATGATTTTAATGGTAAACTCCTATTATAATTATAAACTACTTATTCATCACTACTTTGTACAATATTCAGATTAAATGATTTTGCAGATTAACCATAAAAAAGTAGCTTTTTGTTAATTAATTTTTTCAAAAATAAAGGGAACTAAACTCTGTCTTGAACTAAAGGGAGATAATGAATTAGCATGGGGATAATTACTTAATGGGAGATAATTCTTTTAATGCTTATTAAAAGATTATTACAATTATTAAGTTTATTATTGATGTTTGAGCTTGTGTGAAATAGACAGGGTTAGCCAGCGAATACAAAAATCAATATTGTCCGCCTGCCTTTGCTTGCCGTCACAGTATTGATTTTGCCCACTGGCGTCGTCTGCTATTCAGCGACGGCGTCGTCTGCTATTGTTAACCCTTTCTGTCTTGCAATAAAAACAGTCTGTAAAATGGTTTAAACAGTCTGTAAAATTAAAACACTTATTTTTTTAACTTACAGGCACTGTGTTTGGTGGGATAATCTGAAGCTCTTCACGAACAAACGATCTTTTAGGAGCGGGCTTTCTGGAACCTTCAGTCTCTCTTAAATAATACAGGAGGGTTTGTTTTTATTATTCTCTCAACTTCATACACGTCTACGCTCCATATAGGGTCTGTGGCTCTGATTCTAACATCACCTTCTGCCTCTCCAGGAGCATACAAGTATCTTACTTTCAGGCCAAACGGCAAGAGCTTTGTGCCCATTCTGTGTGTGTCTTCAGTAATGCTAATCTTTTTTAATTTGATTGCATCCACTGGCTTAAGACCTGTTGCTTTAAATTCTTCATTATTCATGGCACGTAAGACTGAAGGCAATCTACTAACCCATTCTGTGTTGCGAGTTCTGTCCATAATCTCTCTGTGATACTGATAAGTAAACAGACGTTCAGCTAAGTTCTTACTGAAGTTTTCTACTAGGGCTTGGGAGCGATGGTTGCCTGGGATCCCTCTCTTAACTGTAACCTGGTGTCTTAAAAGCAGTTGGTTTACAGCCCCTTTAAACTCTTTTCCATCATCAACCTGAATCAGCCTAGGATACTTTAATGGGCCTCGCATGTATATTTGTTGTAAAGCCACAGCCACAGCGGTTGAGCTTTTATCCGTTAAAGGCTCTGCATCTTTAAACCTTGAAGCCATGTCTACAACAGTCAGAGCATATTTAAACCTTTTTCTTCTAAGCGTGTCACGGGGCAAATACAGCAGGTCCATCTGGTGGGTGTCATTCGGAACAGAGTTTAAAAATTTAGGCCTTATTATTCTTTTGGCCGCAGGTAAATATATTTGCCAAATTGCTTGTTTTGAAAGCCAGTCTTTTGCTTCTGATTTAGACACTCCGGCAGCTTCACTAAGTTTATTAATAGCAATCTTTCCTTTCCAATATCCTCTTGGAGAATAATATATTTTGTCCATTGTACTTTGCATTGCCCATAAGGACTGTATTTTAATAGACTTTTTTTTTATTATTGTATTTTTAATAGACTTTTTTTTATTGTATTTTAATTGTTATTTTTTTTACACAAGAAAGTGAGCAACAAGGTAGACAAGTCATGCCAACCACAATAAAAGCTATCTCTGCAGCCTTCTGATCATTAGATGGTTCATAAAAGTCAGACAGGTCTGGGGGCGGTGACGTTAGAAACTTCTTTCCAGTCACCAAGTAATACTCATTCATTGCCTCATCAACGTCTGTAAATGTGTGCTCTGCATGACCCTGTTCCCTTAACTTTTTATTAATAAAGTCTAAGTGGGCAATCCTTTTCTCATAAGCGTCTTGTGCCTTGACTAAAGCCTCCATAGCCTCGTTATGGCGCCTTCTCTCTTCATCTGACCGCAGTTTACTAAACATGTAATTGCTGCCAGAAAAGGCCAACGCATTAACAATAGCCCCTCCTACTAACATAACCAATCCAGACATCTTTTTTATGCACTAATATTTATTAATATTTTATGCACTAATTTTTATGCACTAATATTTTATTAATTAATAAATTCTTTGTTAATGCACTTTGCACTATGCACTCCTTCCTTATTATGTACTAATATTTTCTGGGATAATGCTTTGAGCAACAAGAAAGTCTTTTTTTGATGCAATGCCTGCAGTTATACAGCTATAACCTTAACAACATCATCAATGTCTAACCTTCCTAGGTCAGCCGGTCTCATCCTAAAGAGATTTTTTGCTAACACGCTGTACCCTATACTAAGGCCGCTGATTATAGCAGAATGGTAAATAGTATTAATAATCTTGGCGCTGCTCATCTTTTTTATTAACTAAAAATAATTAAAATAGTCATAATAAGAAAGACTGTCTATATGCTTTTAAATTAAATAATCCTTCGTTGCTAAAGACAAAAACAAGAGTGCGATTAGTTAAAGAAACACCCGAGGGTGCTGGGGAGGACCCAGAGAAGCACTGTCTTCACCTGCCTTTAGAGCAGTCCTGTACCACCCTTGGAGGCCTGCGCTGTGTTGACGATGGGTACAGGCACGCGCAGGACGCTCCATAAGATATCAAGGGACATAACTGCTCCAGAACAGAGGTAAATCAGACTACAGGATGCAACTCATAACAGCCTTAAAGTAGCGTCCCCATGGGTGTTCCAGCCCGTATTTCATGACTGAGAGCCCACCGGCGAAAAAAAACACCACCTCCAGCTGTCGAGCACACCCCACAGACCCACCCACCACCCCTGCCCACGGACAGATGAAGACAGTGCCACTCCAGACACAGCCAAGCTTTCGCCATACGGTCTTATGTGCCCTCAAGAGAGAATCCAAAGTTGTAGTCTTTCCCACTGTCAACAGGACTTTCCCTGTGGTCAGTGGGTCTTTCCTCACCGTCACTGGACCTTTAGTCCAGGCTGGCCTCCCATCTGTAGAACCTGAAACAACCATCCCCCGCCCCCACTTCCCCGCCACCCAAACACTCCCCCTCCCCTTACCCTCCTCCTGACCACTATTCCCCCCCCCCCCCCCCCCCCCCCCCCCCCCCCCCCCTGTTTGTTTGTTTTTTTTTTTTTTCAACCCAAATCCTAAGAACAGCGCAAATCTTCGGCAATCTCCCCGAATACGACAAAATCATCAGCAAAATGATGTTGGTCGTGGAAAGGAAGAAGATAAGAACAAATCTGATGGTTGTTTAATAAGGCTGTTTTGGGGTGCTCTAGTTGTTGTGGGCCATAATACTGTGGCAAGATTGATTCAAGTCAGCATAAACAACGTATGGGTTCATCTGCATTTTGTGAAAGTTTTTTAAAAAACTAACTTTAGACCCTGGTTTGGGTGTACAAAGTTAGTCTCACAGTCTACAAAACTTTTACAGTGATCTTTATGTTTAATAGCTGCTTCTATGGAGGGGGTCTAACCAAACACCTCCTACAAAGTTCTTGTTTAGAAGTGTCCTTTGTAGTATAGGCCATAAGTCTGCTAATGGATCTGATCAATATGTAATGACTAACAGCTCCTTGTGTAAACAGTATTAAGTCTACGTGATTTTTAAGTGGGTCGCCAAAAGTAGGAGCCTTAGGGGAGATTCTTAGAGGTTGTAGATTGTCTGCTGAGTTCCATGTGTATACGTTTACAGTTATTGGGTTTTGCTCTTCAAACTGGTCTATACTTTCTATAGTTACTGGAAAGTGTATGTTACTGAAGTTCAGCTCATTTACATATATTTTGATAATTAGACACTCTGTCTGCATGCTTGGTGACTGGATGTAAATGTGCCAAAACGCACCACATGAAGCATAGACTATCTTCATTTTTAATGTTTAAGACAGCCAGTTTTAACACTAGCTCTCTTGGGAGAGGCATGTAAGAGTTGCTGGCTATAGGAATGAACTTGGTTTTGTTTTAATCTGATCTCAAGGACTGTTCCTTCACTCCATCCTGAACCTCGAAGCTTGGCTTCTTCTGAAGCGTGGTTAAATTGTGTAAGCATGTAATCAGCCCATTTAGCATTAAAGTCGTTAGAACTAATTACTTCTTTCTGTTTAGTTGATACCCATACTTCTAGATTGTTACCTTCTGGTGTTACATAATCAATTAGAACAACTAACATTACTTTTATTGGTGGGTTGATTTGAGAGAAACTCGGGGATTTTGCTAATAGCATGAGCTACACTTTCTTGAACGTTATTAGGATAATGATGTTCATGTCTAATTCGCTAAATATATTGCTTAATTGATCATCACTCTTAAGTGTCATCTCCGTGGGGTTCATTTTTAAACCCAGAATATAAGTAATACAAAAAAAAAAATAAAGAATTAGTAAAGAATTAGTAAATTCAATGAACATTTTGTTGTTATTCATTTGGATCTGATGTTAGTCGTAAAAGCTTATCAGAACTAAAGTGAATAGTTACTCCTTTGGGGTCAGTAGAGAGAGAGAATTTAGCATCTTCAGGGGTCATGTTGTCTAGTAAAATGGTAAAAAAAAACTTTATGATTGGTTGGGGCCAACAATCTGGGATTAGTTTGACAATGTGTCTTACACTTTCACGCAGATCTATGCGTTCATAAGTTCTGTGATTAACGCATCAAGCATGATCTTTAACTCTTCTTTATTAGCTCCTTGCTCCATTGCCAACTGCAATATATAGAATATGTTATTAAGCTCTTCAACTGCTTCGAGTTTAATTTTTTAACCCAAAATAAAAACATCGGTTAAAAAATTTAGTAAGTTTTTTTTTTTTTGTTTTTTTTTTTTTTTTTTTTTGTTGTTTTTACTTTTTTTTTTTTTTTACTTACAGTGTATTCAAACATAGTCTTTTTAACCTATTTTGGTTTTAAATGGCCCTCTGTTTGTTTTTCAATGTTTAGTTTAATTGTTTCAGTGTCTACATGTTGAGTAATAAAAGTCTTTCTCCACTTCTTTTGAAGTTCAATCTTTTGACGTTTGTAATCATCACCGTCAGCCATGGCACGCTGAAAATCTTCGTCTGTAATGTTTCCATCTAGCAATGTATTACTTATTATTAACTTTAATGAATGAAGTTTTGCTTTTGCTAGGGCTACAATAGCAGTGTGTTTTTGAAGTTTGGGTGTAATCGTTTTTAAAACAGCACTCGCAATCACAGACACAGCAGCACCTAAACCAACCCAACACTCCCTAGTGTCATAGACACTGGTGCACCAACTCCAGTAGCTAAAACAGCAACACTAGACCCTGTACTCAAGCTTCCTACAACAGACGACCCTGTAACTATGTAAGAGAGGGCATTCAAAGCCTTAGCATACTTTCTTCTAGTAACCTTATACTTTTTTAAGTCGCTTTCTATTTCTTCTTCAAGTTCAGTCATGCGCTTTAGTCTAAACTTATGGGCCTCTTCGTTCTGTAAAGTGTTTAAGTTTAAATCGTTTAAGTTTAAACTATCCATTTTTAATCAAATTTTAATTTTGTAAATAATATCTTATTAGCTCTTCTGACAGCACTTTAGCAACAGAGTAAAACCCAATAAAATCAACATACTTAATGAACATAAAATCAAGCACTGTTAGTTTTTTCTTTGTCAACGTTCACAGTAACTTTGTCAGATGAAACAAAAGCGTTTATTTCATCATTGTTTTTAGTAACAGCAATAATAAACCTGAGAGGAGTGTCCAAGTTTTCAGATGTTAATTGCACACCCCTGATTAACACATGTTCTGGCAAACTAGAAACAGACTCACTTGGAGTAATTAATAAAACAAAAAGCATAGTAAATTTGTCAGGCAGCGGGCCTTTTGGAAGAAACTCTAGGGTCACTGTGTCGCCCCCCACTTCAGCTAGGGGCTTCTTTCTAGTTAGCATATACTCTCTTCTTCCGTATGGCTTTATTTCTATCTGCTTTTTCTGTTGTGTCCCTGGGACAAGGCTAACAAGAAGGGCTCCCGCGTTCAAAGCTTTTCTAAACTTGCTTTTCTTATCAAAAAAAATACATTGGGCTTAGTAAGTCAAACTTTATGTCCCAGTCAATCTCTGGGAGTAACGTCCATTTGTTATCTCTTCTATAAAGTCTGTATTCATGATTGCCATAATCGTCTGCCATTAGGTTTCTTATCTGTTCTAGTTTAGGATGTTGCGGCCGTTTTTTGTCTTTTATTTGTATTCGTTTGTAAACACCATCATCCGTGTACTCTAAATCCGTAAACATTTCCTGGCTCTCCTATTAAATCAAAAACTCAGCTGTGTTCTAGATCTTTTAGCTCTACTGCAACACATTTGGGAGGTAGCTCTACTTTTGATTCAGGTCCTCGAGACATTTTTTATAATAAATTTATTATAAATTTATAATAAACAATGTATTAAACAGTCTATAAAAATGATTTATACTAAGCAGACATACTGAACTGGTGGGTCAGTCCGTAAGCATAGTTTAGCGTGCTTAGATTTTTCTAGCTGGCCTTTTATTTTCTTTAGTTCATCCTTGTCCCTGATTACGTAGTTTTCACGCAAACAGTCTTCAAAGCTATCCTTGTCCTTAGTATAGAATAAGAGATAACTGATTTTAACTGCGATCTAAAGTCTGTTAAGACAGCTTTGTATTTTTGAGTTAAAAGCCAAACAGAAACCAATGCGTGGTGGCCGCTAAAGGCTAGCTTAGACAGAGTTTTTTTTTTCTTAACAATGTCTTGCTCAGCTGAGCAGTCATCAATAATAAACAGCGTTTCAGTTCCTGCAAATAGCTTATAGTAATGTTCTAAACAGTCGCTCGGGTTATTACTGGGGTCAACTAAGAATACATTCTCATTTGTCCAAACAAACTGCCTTTCTTTGTAAGACTTGTTATTTAATGGTTGTGCAGAATATAACAATGTGCTCGTAATGAAACCTGTAGATTGTTTGTAACAAATCAAGTATGAAGACTGTTTTGCCACAGCCAGTAATCCCACAAATAAGCGAACAGTGTGTGGGTCTTTGGGCAAAAAGCTTAGCCTGTCCATCTGTTTTTTAATAGCTTATTTCTTTTCACTGGTCCCATCTAATAGATTATATTTTGTAGTCCGTTTTCTACAATGTTTAACTGGGCGTCACAGACCACAAAAAACGTGCATTTGTAACTGACCCTTCTCCTCTGCTTTCTTATTAATCTGTATGTTTATGCCATCTGCTCCTACCTTTCTTCCACTTCCATGCAGTCTGTTGTCATATGTTGATCTAAAATCCAACCACAGCCCATACTTCCTTGTTAAATAATCTTCAAGTCTTACATCATGAAGCTGAAGTTTTTTACATACAAGATCGGCTGTAGGATGTGTTTGTCTACCTCCAGCAAACAATTTTCTTATTTCATCAAAGTGTTGGTGGGGCAAGAGTCCGGCCAAATACAACTGAACAGGCTTGCCATCTACTGTGCAAGACAACTGCTCAATTTTTGGATTATAGAACAACACTTCACTTTTTTTTATAAGGCTCTGTGGGTTTAGTAAACAACAACAAGATGCTTTTAATGATCTGAGAGAATGGCTAAGGGCTATGTTCCAGACAGTGTCTTGCTTGTTTTTAATCTCTGTAATGTGGTGCACAACTCGTTCAAAATAAATAACTGTCTTACTTTTATAATGGGTTGAGACTGTTCTAGCCAATTCAGGGTTAGTGACAACATCAAACTCAAGAGAGATGTCACTGACTGTGTATGTAGCTTCAGGGTCTTCACATAGAATGACAGAGCGGCTATCATTAAATGTTAATTCATAAGTAAGCTTGTCTATTAGTGCACCCTGATAATATGGTTGATGGGTCTTTAACAGTTCAAAATCTAGAGGAATGCAAAATCTGCTGCCAAATGCTAGAGCTACTGCCTGGTCTGTTTTATTGTCCTCTGCATCCTGTGCTTTTAGCCTGTGTTTAAGGCCGTTTGGTTTTTGTATCCCCTGATAAACTTTGTCTTTTCTTTCTTCTGTAGGAAGCCACAGGTCAGAATAGAGTGTAAAATGTCTGCGTTGCTTAGCAAGAAGATTTCGCTGCCCTCAAGTTTGATTACTATAGATTTAACAATAGCCCTACCCAAGTTAGCAACAACACTAGCATTAGAATCTGTTATATTAAAGTCTATTTTGATTGACAGTTTAGTTGTGCCTGGCATTATAACATCGTTAGCGCCAAAATCAGGAAACCTCACTGTTAACAGTTGACTAGGCTGAACTGTTGATGGAGTATTTGTAACAAGGACAGTCTGCCTTATGCCCTTTACACCCATGGGCTCTTTTGCTTTTCTGTATGGATCAAGGTCGCAACTGTAGGAGTTCATTTGTTTAATAAAATAAATAAAACAATATATATATAAACATATATAAATATATTAAATATGGATGAAGATTTTGATGCAATTGATCCTGTTGAAGAAGAAGATGAAGAAGCAAGGCCTTCATTGCGTGAAGAACTTGAGGGAGTAGGTTCTTCACTTCCTAGACAACGTCAAGAACTATTGCGGGCAAGAATTGAATCATTCTATAGAAGCATAGGACGAGATCTGCCAGAAGTAGTTGATCTTAACGATTTTGAAGAAGAAAATAAACATTTGTATATAAGGACTAGTACAGGAGAGCGTGTAAGAGTTACTACAAAGGCAGACTCAACCAAGATTTTAAAACTGAATACAAGTCAACGAAACCTCCCTATTGCTAACCAAAGACAATTAAACCTTATTGGTGATTGAGGGCCTGAGGCTGTTAGTGCTTTACAGAACTTGGAGAGAGAGTTGCCAATACAATCTAAAATGCAAAACATCCCTCTTCAAGAATTAAGTCAACAAGCAGATGAACTAATAGCAGAGACTGAAACAAGTTTAAGTGAAGAAACAGCATTAAAAACGATTGATGATTCTCCGTTGCCCATGCGTGAGATTATGGGTCTTAATAGGGCTTTACAGACTATAAGGGGCAAACTAACAAGCAATTTAGCAAACTTGGCGAGCTGGACAGACAAATAGAAGAAGAGGAAAATAAGTTGGCTGATGCAGATGACAACAATTTAGGGTTAGATGAAAAGGCTACAATACAACAGAAAATACAAGAATTAATGCCAGAAAGGGCAGCTAGGTTAGAAGCGCTAGCTACTAATAGAACACAGCTAGCATCACAAGTAAGTAGAATCAGAGAAACTATCAACAGAATACTTTTATGGAAACACTACGCTAGCAGAAAGAATAAGAACTCTGTTCAGAGAGCAGGGGATTACAATAGTTAGTATATTAACAGCTATTGGGTTTGCTATCTCAACACTGGTTTAAGCATTAACAGGTGGTGCACCAACAGGGTCAGCAGTGCCTCCAACGCCTCAGCCCAGCAAAAGTTGGATTAGAAAACAATTGCATCACCTGGCAAACTTATTAAAGAAGTTAGCCGCTAAAGAACTTGATGCTCTGCCAGGCATAATAGGCAGTGTTGTTAGTTGGGTTTTGTCTACTATAGGCAAAGTGGCTGGCTATATGGCCGACCATTTGTGGACATTGGGGATGCTAGCTGCGGGTTTAATTTTTAGTAAAGTATAGCCAGTCCAGTAAAAGTTAAAAACACAACAAGAGCTGTCTTTTCACTAGTATGTCTGTCTGGGTGAGGCACATTAACAGGCTCTGCTGGTGGACTACTTTCTGACGGTGTTGGTGCTGACGGTGTTGGTTTGGTGCTGACGGTGTTGGTGCTGATGGTGTTGGTGCTGATGGTGCTGATGGTGTTGGTGCTGATGGGGCTGATGGTGTTGGTGCTGGGTCACTTTCTAATTCTTCAGAGCTGGGTTTTTTTTTTTTTTTAGAATGGATGGCGCTGGTCTTGTGTTTAAGCCTTGATTGTCCTAAGCTTTGGTCATCTCCAGCTATGAGAATCTCATTGTTATAATTCTGTATCATGCCAATCTGCAGTCTAAGGTCAGAGGGCAGCATGTATAATCCATGGCCTACAACAAAATCAACTTTAGACCTAGCATGTACAAGAACGTTCTGGTACCTTTGAATGCTTGAAGGCAAATCAAAAGCAGAGTTTATAGCGTCTTCTAGATTGGCCAGAAAACTGTTTCTTGCGTCAAAGCCTGTAGACTGATCTACTATGCTAGACTTTGTCTGTGCTTGGGCTCCTAATAGACACCAAACGTATGTTCGTATGGATTCATCAAGTCTTTGAACTCCAGGCATCGTTAGGCCTTGACTTTCATCTAAGATGAATGTTGTCCCAGCATTAGGATGTTTTTGTTCTATGGTTGCCAATCTAACTTGTTTGTTTGGCTTAAAAGAAGTGTGCCCAGGCCAGTAGTCATAATTGTATTCTCTTTTGGTGCCCCACAAATACAAGGTGCCAAGTCCATGGTTACGGTCTAACTTTTGTCTAAAGTCAGTTGTGGGTTTAATGTTAAATTCATTGCAGATTCTTTCATACGCATTCGTGTCCATTGGGTTGTTAAATTGAGAAAGGATCGGTCGTTGGGGAGAGGCACTTGTAGCTCAGTTAGTATGCGTCTGTACTGGTAGTAAACATGAAAAAATATACTACTGACCTTACTAAGAGATTGGGGTGGTGCAGATGGTTTGTGTATGAGACACCGCAGCCAGTAGTTGCGCAGTAAATTGCAAAATTTAACTGATTCTGGAAGAAAAGCATGGGCTTGCTTGTCCATAATTGTGGCACTCTGTCATTTTTTATTGGAGATTTAAATATTGATGTAAAGGATTAACAAGTCTAGCTTCAAAGCCATATGTTTCGTCTACTGCAATGGTTAGGAGACTAAAGTCTAATGATTTGGGGTTATAAAACACTCCTGCATTGTAAGTGGCGCTTTCATTATATTTAAAAGGATCCATTTTTAAATAGGTTTTTAAACAGCTTTTTAAATAGTTTTAAAAAGATGCACATTTATATAACCGAGCAAAACAAACGCGTGTTTTTGAAGTATCCACTGGACAATAGTCATGGCAAGTACAGGGTTGCTCTCAAAGAACTCGATTTTAAAGTTATGTGGTTTAACATATCTGAAGAGGCTCAAAATAATTGGATTAATATTGGCAACCAACAAGACAATCAAATAACTCATGTAAAAATCCCAGAAGGTTATTACAACTTTTGTTCTTTAAAAGAAGTACTTAGCGAATTAGGCATATTGCTAAGAATTAATGAGGCAAACCTCAGAATTACTATGAATTTTCCACTAGAAGAAAGAAGGGAGTACACTTTTCCTAGAGGCCTTGCTAGAATCTTAGGCTTTCACAGTAGTAACAGAACTTATCATTTTAGTACAAAGGATGACACCTATGAATTTGAAGGTAACGAACCATCTGATTTTCTCATGAACCCAATGTTGTATGTCCATTTACAAGAGTTAAAAACAGACACTAATTTATTTGACGGTTATCCATCTACAATTCTAAGAACCCTACCAACAACTAAAGCGGGTTATTGCGATTATCAATTAAACACATTTGGTGAAAACAGAGAATTTAAAGAATTAATCGGCGGGCACATAAATACGTTGTGTGTAAAAATAACTGACCAATACAGAAAACTGGTTAATTGTTCTGATTTATTAGTAGCGCTTGAGATAAAGGATAATGGTGTTAAAAGGTCTCGGTCCCGGTCTAAATACTGATAATTTTCTAATACTACTAATTCTATGAACCCTGAGAGAGAATGTCAATATCTTTGTTCAAGCTTGCCCTGTTTTATTTGCCCGCAAACCCTCCTTCATATATTAAGATCTTCCAGTTTTGGGGGGTTTGTGCTTATTTTTTGGTTGCAAAAATGGGTGTATTTTTTTATAGCAAAAACGGCAATAAGTTGAAGAGATTAATGTGAAAAGGGGGGTTTGCGGGCAAATTAAAGATGGTTGGGCTTGAACAAAGATTGACATTCTCTGAAGCGAAAACGACAGCTTGAACCAGGACCTAAGTGAGGCGAAGAAGAGGGAAGAAGACCTACGGAGCCAGGTGAGGGAGGCGAAATTCACAGCTGGGGTGGCAGACCGCAAGGCGGGGGAGATGTCGGCCTACGTCATGAGGAACAACCTGAGGGTCTTCAGTGTGGCCGAGGAGACGAGCGGGAGCAGGGAGGAGGTGGCGGAGCAGAGTGAGGGCAAGGTGCTGGCGCTGTTCCGCGACAAGCTGCAGGTGAAGGTGGACAGAGGGGACATTGAGGCTGTGCACAGACTGGGGGTAGGAAAACTCGTCCAGTGGGAGCGGGGGGGGGGGGGGTGGGGGGTCGGGGAAAGGAAGAGGGGGCTCCCCGGGGAATCATAGTTCAGTTTGTTTCCAGAAAGATCCGTGACTCTGTGTTGTACGCCCGATCAAAACTGAACGGCACAAGAACTGTGATTTAGGAAGATCTGACCCCTCGTGCTTACGCCTTGCTGTGCACCGTCAGAGACGACACATCAGTCTGTAAACAGGCGTGGACCAAGAACGGCAAGGTAGTCATTAAGACGGTGACCAACGAAATTGTTGCCATCGACTCGCTGGCTGACCTAGCAGAGCATAGACGCGCGTGTACTGGAGCACAGAGGGCCGTGTCGTCTGCTAGGGACAGTTCGTGATTCCCCTCACGATGGCGGACAATTAAAAAGTTAAGTTGTGTGGAATTGTACTGCACTTTAAACGTTTAATGTCTGAAAATTTGGTCGATGTTGTGCGTTTTGTGTCTATCTGTAAGCTGCAACATTGTCATAACTTTATTTACTCGGCAATCGTCGCCTTAAACAACATGACGCGTCTTTTTTTTTTTTTTTTTTTTGATCACGTGACTGGAAATGTTTGCCGTGTGCTTTTTGAACTTTTTTTTTTCTCTCTTTGTCGTACTTGGTCATTGTAAATATACGACCCTAAAAACATCAAATAAACAGTCAGTGGCGATCTATTTTCTTCGTGCATATGCTATAGCTGTTGCAGTCAAGTTTTCTTTAAATCGTTTATTTATTATTTTTTTCATTTTGTCTGAGTATCATTGGCAGCTGCAAAGCTATCATGTGTCCGACATAAGGGTTCAGGTCAAACTGAAAGCGGGTCGTGTGAATGTTTGGATGGCAATGTCATTTCCAAAGTGTGTTAGGCCTCGTGTTCTCTGCCTCATGGAACTTATATTCATTGTAAGGGTTTGGGATAGCAGCAGATGACCCAGTTTTGCTCAATGGAGGTGGGTAGTTTTTTTTTTTTTTTTTTTTTTTTTTGTCTTTTGCTTTTTTCAAGGGAGTAAGTGTTGATTTTTCTTTTCTTCTGTTTCTGGGAGTTCGTCAGTGTAGATCAAAATGGCGAGTCAATGTTCAAGTGGATTAGTTACACAGTCATGTGCACAAGGAAACTTATATCTATGTCTGTGTGTTTGTGTACTGGCTGGTTTATGCTTTTATTTTTTTGTGTTGTCTGTGTACAAGAAAGATTCAGAAGGGATTAAATATTAGTTGGTTGACCTCATGAATTATTCATATGACACAATCCCAGTTTGTAGGTTGATGGCTGGAAAATTGTTGATGGCTGGAAAATTGTTTACAAATCCATTTGATTATGTTATTAATAGATAATAATAATAATAATGAATACTTATATAGCGCCTATTCTCGGCTAGAGACCAGGCTCTAAGCGCTTTACAATCAACACTCGTTTACACAATGGGCTGCCTACATGGGTGGTGCCGACTGAAGAGCTGCCAGCTGGCGCTTCATTCAGTCGTTTCCCGTGTCATCCAGTCAGTATCGTTCAATATCAATCACTCATTTTCCTTACTTCCTTCATTCTTTCCATTTCTCACTCAGGGTGCATGCTATGTTTAACGTGTCATCCATACCAATGGCCAAACTGGCCTTCTCTTCCGAATGTTGGTGATGGGATTTTACGTGTGTGCAAGGTGTTATGCGTGCGTTCACACACGGAACCTCGGTTTATAGTCTCATTCGAAGGACTGTATGGGAAATGGAGTCAGAACCAATGTTAACTCCAAGGGAAAAATCCCCTTGTACTGAACGCTCCGGCGGAGGTTCGAACCCGCAACCCCAGGATCACCAAGATTACGAGTCAGGCGCTCTACCAACTGAGCTATTCCAGCTCCCAATGCCAATGGTAATATTTGCTTATATACAAGAAGCTAGGCCTTTCTGTGTGGGAGACATGAAAAATTTTTACTCATGGCAAGTACATATATATGTGGGGGGGTGGGGGGTGGGTGGGAAGCCCTGTGCTGCGGGCAAAACAATGTCTCTGTTCAAATACTGAACAGTTGCTGCTGAGGGACAGAGCTGTTTAAACTAGTGGTAACAGTTACATGGTATAGTGTTATACGTTCTCAAAGCAAGATGGATGGTACTAAATCACATCAGGGTAATAACAAAAGCCATGATTATGATGATTGTTCAAATGCATGCTGTTGTAAAGTATATTCCTTTTTACCTGCCCATTGTGACATTGAACTGGATTCCTGTTTGTTGCTTTTGTTTTTCCTGTGGCACTTGATGGTCTTTTATGTGATGTTTTTGACTACAATTAAAACACCATGGATTCAGTAGGTAACAAGGCGAAC
Source organism: Conus betulinus (assembly GCA_016801955.1). Classification (NCBI taxonomy): domain Eukaryota; kingdom Metazoa; phylum Mollusca; class Gastropoda; order Neogastropoda; family Conidae; genus Conus; species Conus betulinus. The sequence continues at coordinate 78,252 of JADBJO010009272.1, forward strand.
ATGTTAACAATTTAATCATTGAACTGTCAAGGTCTAGGGAATTATCAGAAAAGAAGAGATATATTCCATATTTAAGATAAAACAATGTTCTATGTATTGCCTACAAGATACTCATTTTGATAAAGAGACAGAAAAGTGTTTAAGATTGGAATGGGGATATGATTTGCTTTTTCTCCTCATACAGATCGAGGAGTAGCAATGCTATTTAATAATAATATTGAATTCAAAATAAATAAGTTGGAAACAGACATGTGGGGTAACTTTATCATCATATTATTTACAACAAATGAAAAGGAACTGTTGCTAGTAAGTGTATGTGGACCAAACAAAGACGACCTAGCATTCTATGAGGAACTCACAAATACGATTAAAAAGTACAAAAATAATAACGTTATTGTGGTGGGGATTTTAATATGGGTACTAGAACAGGAAATAGGTTGTTACAATTATAAATATATAAATAACCCAAAAGCTAAAAAAGCAGTTGAGGATATGATACAAGATTTGTCATTAGCAGATATATGAAAAGAAACAACCCTGATTGTAGGAAATACACATGGCGTAGACCTATCCCCTTGCAACAAAGTAGGCTAGACTTCTTCCTTCTGTCAGAATATTTAATCTGGTATTTTTTGAACATACTGACATTTACCAGGCTATAGATCTGACCATTCATTAATTACACTAAAGCTTCAATTTGGAAAGTAGATAAACACACAACTCTTTGGAAATTTAATTCATCTCTACTAAAAGATAAAGAATATGTAGACGGAATAAATAATCTAATAGCAGAAATAACATAGGAATACGCAGATAAAGATGAGGGGAGTGATATTCATACTGACAATAGCCAAGAAAACCGGTCGAAAAGTTCAGACCCTAAACTAACAGCGTCTGATCGGGTCTTCCTTGACTTCTTACTAATGAAGATAAGAGTAAAATGCATCCAGTATGCCACAATTAAAAAAAAAAAGAGAATCACAATGTAAAGAAAACAGTCTTATGCAAACTATTAAAGATATTGACAGTAAAGAACTTAAATCAGAGGATTTGAAGACAATTTAAGAGAGTAATAGAGAATTGATATTACTAAGAGAAACGTTTATGAATGGTGTACTACTAAGATCAAAAGCAATGGGTTGCAGATGGAGAAAAGGTTAGTAAATATTTCTGCAGTTTAGAAAAGTCTAACTTCATTAGCAAACAAATGGTAAAACTACTGAATGGACAAGGTAATACACGGGACAAACCAGAAGACATAAAAGTTACAGTAAAACACTTTTATGAAGATCTATACCGAAAAAGATCAACTGTGAAATGCCATATTGAAGCTTTGGTGAATAACATACCGAAATTAACAGAAGAACAGACTAAATCATTACAAGGTGAAATAACAATAGAAGAAGCAGAGATTGCATTGAAAAATATGAAGAACGGAAAAAGCCCTGGATCAGATGGGTTTGGAGCTGAGTTTTTCAAATGTTTTTTTGAAACAAATTGGTGTGTTTGTAATCCGAGCTCTAAATGAAAGTTTTAGAGGAGGCGAACCATCAAACACCCAGAAACAAGGTGTTATGATTTGTATACCCAAAGAAGGAAAACCAAAAGATATGTAAAAAAGCTGGAGACCTATTTCACTTTTAAACCTTACCTTACATACAAAATTGGCTACACTTGTATTGCCAATAGATTTTTAAAAAGTTTCTCCCATCACTGATTAGTGAAGACCAGACAGGATTTGTCCCAAATAGATATATAGGTAGTAACATTAGGTTAATTTATGAGATAATACACCATCTCAACATAAAATATATCCCAGGGATGCTAATTAATTTAGACTTCGAAAAGGCGTTCGACTCGTTAGATTGGGATTTTATGCACAAAGTGCTACAAAAACATTACGTCTTCTCTTATCGTATCGTAAATGGCCAAACATCAAAACTGATGATGATTTTTGACTGAGGACATAAGATCATTCAATAAAGAATCATTGTATTCTTTCTCTTTTCTTTCATTTAAATTTTGTACTCCCTTCTTGCCATACAGAACAATGCTCTGTCATCTTTATCAAGTGATTAAAAAAAAAAGTTCTGAATATTTTACGTACCTTAGTTTTGGCTACCCCAGCATTATTGATCAAACCAACCCCTGTTTCCAAGTTTGACCCATGGGCCATTCCGTATTCTTGCCAACTTGTGCAACTTCTCTCGAAGCTGGTTCAGTAACTTTCGCATAAGCTTACCTTGCTGACAGACAAACAATATTTTGCTCCATTTTCCTTACGGAAATTGAAGGCATACTGGTGTGCGTTCATTATCATTTTTGTTTTGCATGTTCTACAATCATTCAACAACTCAGTCAGGCTAGTGCAATGGTGTCCAGCCATTGGAGCTTTGGAATATTTTTTTTTTAGTTATCTGTATGGACCTGTACCTCTGATTACTGGCCTGCATAGGTCATGAGTTTTATATTCCTAACATAGCAATTGAAGACTAGTTTGATTTAACTTTGCATTCAATATCTTTATGTTCCTCTTCCAGAATATTCATGTCTGTGTTGTGAGATAATTCACGCATTGATAGCATGTCTGCTCAATTATGTAATTTTTATATGCAGTTTTACATCCTTTCTTACAACTAGGCAATGTAAGGTGCGTCTTTTATCTTCCCACCTTTCAGTTTTAGGGGTATTGTTTATTTTTGTGTTCAAAATTCCTTTTATGATCTTAACACAGTGTTAATGTCTGTGGGTTTTTTCTTTGTTTGTTTGTTGTTCTTTCCCTTAGGTACAGGACGGAGTACTTAATGTCTGGGGGGTGTCTCTTTTGCTTATTTTAAAGTGATTCAATGTGGTGAGTAACCACAGGCACCAGTGGAAAATCTGATCAGCTTTGTATAAAACTAAACAGTTGGCCAGCAATGATGTCTGTAGACAGCAGCCCACCGTTACATGTGACAAATGTGACAAAATGCGGTGGGCATCCACCACTCTTTGCGCTCCCACTCTTTGTTACAGGTTGTGACAAATCTTGATCTGTCATAAGGAGATGACTTTTTTTGTCAGTCAGGTAATCAATTTGGATGCAGATTTCCTTTGGAATTCGTGTGCTTTTAGTTTGGACAACAATGGCATATATTTCTTCTCTGTACACTGGTGAGAGAGAGAGGGGATTGGGACGAGAGAGAGAGAGAGAGAGAGAGGGTGGGGGAGAAAGGATGGGAGTAGAAAGGTGAATGAAATCAGAGAGAGAGAGAGAGAGAGAGAGAGAGAGAGAGAGAGAGAGAGAGAATGGGAAGGAGGGAGAGAGAGAGAGAGAGAAAGGGGGAGAGAAAAAGAGTCAGACAGACAGGCAGAGACAGACACAGAGAGAGTCAGAGACAGAGACAGACACAGAGAGAGTCAGAGACAGACAGACAGACAGACAGACAGACAGACAGACAGACAGACAGAGAGAGAGAGAGAGAGAGAGAGAGAGAGAGAGATGATATATGATTTATTGCTATAAAGCGGGAAAGGTTCATAAGCAAGACGGCGCATATGAACAATAACACAACAAAACAATTAAACAGGCGTCGCGGAAAATCCGACATGGAAACCATGGCAAACAACGTTCGTTTTTTGTCCCCCTCTTGGCGTCTGTCCCACAGTAACCAGTCCGTCAAACGAGTATCGTGAACACAGGCTGTCATCCCAGGTAGAACTGGATCAGGCCGTGCAGCGTCTCCATCTCCCGTGCCGCATGTGCTTGGACCTCGGCGTGTTGTGTACTGACAACACGTTTCCCTTTACAGAGACTGGCAAGTTTTGCATGTTCTTCTGTCAGCATGTTTTTAGTCGTCCTGCTTCGCATACCAGAACATACATTCGCTGTCACCAGAGATAGCCGCACAAGTAAATGCCAGTACTAGATCATCTGATTTGCGCATGAGCACATGGGTGTGGGTCGATCGCTGAACTGTCACTTTTCAGAAGGATTTATTTATGTCCTTGTCCCTCAATCACCTTTGCACAGACCTATCTGTGAGGGTAGCTACATAGCTTTTAACCACATTGGTACTGAAACTACCAACAGAACTATCGATTATCGTCTCGATATCTGTCTCGAGTTGTGGAATGATAGAATTGTCACAGTCAATCATGCCTGAAGTTTTGTTGGCCTCGTTCACTTGAAACACATCAGACGGCGCTTCATCCTCGTCTTGGTCGCTGTCATTCCGTTCGGCCATGTTGACAAAACGTACTGCTGTGTCTGATGTTTCCAACTGTGTGTCAGGCTAGAACGGTGCATCCAGTGGCCGTACCGTATCGAGGTCATGATTCTGCTTCGTACTTGCCTGAGAGAGAGAGAGAGAGAGAGAGAGAGAGAGAGAGAGAGAGAGAGATGCCAGATAATTTCACCTCTTCAAAACGATACACACAAAACCCTGATCATTTTGTGTATCTATCTTCTGGATTCACTGCGAATTGTAAGTAATCTTGGGGTTCCTCCCCTCGTATACCGCTGTCATGACAGAATCTGGCGATCCCTCCCAGGGAATTACTGCTCTGTGAAGCAACGAGATATTTCACAGAGGCACTGACCACGTTTCATGCATGCTGTTCGCAACAAATCATGTGACTGCAACACTTTGCTCTGTAATGGAATTCTGGAATGCTATACACAAGATCTCAAGAAAGAAATCACAACCTGTAAATAGCATTCCAGTGCAAGACTGGTTCTTACATTTTAAGAATTTGTTACAAGAGGGTGAACAAAAGTCCACAGTGATCAATGAGGCGATAAAGAGTGAAGAAAATACATATGATAGACCAATTTCCAGAGAAGATATTTTACTAGCTATTAAGAAATTGAAACATGATCAACGTGCCAGACCTAATGGTATCAGAGGGGGAGTTTTCAAGAATTCTGCTGAGTCTGTCTTAAGCTTTTCATGTAAATTGTTTAACGTTCTGTTTAATACTAGGATTTTTCACAAAGAACAGAAAGAATCTGTAATATTGCCCTTGTTTAAGAAGGGTGATGCAAATGATGCAAACTATTTTAGAGGTAATTCTTTAAGAAATATGTGTAGTAAACTTTATAGCTTCATCTTTAATAACCAATTACATGAACAGATATCTCAGAATGATATAACGGGAGAACATCAAGCAGGATTCAAGAAAGATTATTCTGCAATTAATCATATGTTTTAGTCTAGTAGCTGCAGTTCAAGAACAATTTGTAAATAATCGGAAGTTATATGTTGCATTTGTAGATTTGAAAAAGCCTTCGATTCAGCCTCATGAAAACTGTTATTGTCTATTCTATTAAAGAATGGAATTAAGGGTAAACTGTATTGTTGTGTAAAGACCATGCATCGTGAGGTGAAAGCTAAAATCGGATCTGGAGCAAAATTATCAGATTTTGTCGTGTGCACCAGAGCAGTTAAGCAAGGGGATGTTTCCAGTCCAGTTTTTTGTTCTCTGTTCATAAATGAATTAGTTTGAAAATTATTCCAAATGGATGCCATGGTATAATCTGTGACTTTTGGTGCTTTTTTGTCTCGCTTTTTTCGTGTTAATATAATCTTATTGTCTACAGCTGTCATTGCTCTTCAAAGGCAGCTGAATTGCTTGTATTTTGCTGCAACCAGATTCCAATTAACAGTAAATATGAGTAAGACCAATATCAACGTTTTCGTAAAGGTGGGTATTTGGCAAAAACATGAGAGAAGACCATATGGGGGCAAAATATTGTTATAGTCAACAAATATGAGTACCACTGATTTGATTTCACAACCCGATTAAGTTTCGCTTTTATATGTCAAGATATTGCAAAGAGAGCAAAGAGAGCAATCACAGTTATGCTTCATGTTTTACATAAACTGGATTGTAACGCATTTTCACTTTTCTCAAAGCTATTTGACTCTTAAGTGCAGCCAATTTTACAATATGTTGCAGGAATTGGGCACTTGAGAAAAGCGTTAAAATAGATGTGCATCTGTATGCTATGAAAAACAAATCAAATGTAGACAATCGAACAAATTATGATTTAGCTTACAGTGATCTTGGACAATATTTGATTTATGTTATTTCGCTTTTGAAATGTAATAAATAATGGCGGAATATAACGAGAATAGAGGAAATCAAAATAACCTTTAAAGTTAATAAGATATTGCAAAATCTGGATTGTAAGAAATGGGCTACCAATGCTCGTCAATGTTTTAATTCAAATGGCTTTGCTTATGTTTGTGACATCCAGGGAGTTGAAAATATTGCAGGGTTCTTGAAATGTTTTAAGCAAAGAATAATTGACTGTGGACAGCAGGACTGGCATGATCATGTTTATAGTAGTGACAGATTTGTGGAATACAGACTGTTTAAAACACTAAAAATTATGATAGAGCCATACATCAAAATGAATACGAATGGATATACTAACAGCACATTAAGCAAGTTTAGATTTGGTGTTTCTATTATTGTTTTGTCATCATTTCAGGCACCGTACTTTTAGTAAAAACGAACTGACATGCCGCATATGGAATCTGGCCAAGGAAGATGAAATCCATTTCTGTTTTGCTGTCCTGCTTTTCATGACCTTAGAGTAAAATGGATAAAGCCAAAGTATTATTTTGACCCTTGTATTTTCAGAATGATTTTATTCCTAGCGTCAAAGAAATGAAGACATTATCTTTACTCTTGATAAGTACATTCACGAAGCACAAAAGGCTACGTACTGTGTATTCGTGATATTGAATGATATAGTTATTATATGTACTTGTTTCCCTCTGTTCATTTGTCATTCATGATGATAATTGATATTATGTATATCATGTGTACCACCCCTTCATAATAGGCTATGGCAGTAAATCACAATACATCTTCATATTCGTATTCTCTCAGTATTTTGGAATTTTCAGTGGTGTGTTGGTGGTTCTTAGTGCTGACGTTGTGCATAGTACTTAGTAAAGAACTATGCCACTGGATAGTATTTCTTTAGAGCAAGATGTGGTGGACTTTTGCCGGTATTCGTACACTTTATGTACAAAAGGTGTGTGAAGAAAGTAAAGATGAGAGTCTCCATGTTAAAGCTGCGTAGCGTGTGAGTGACGGTGTCATGGCAGGTTTGCTCCTGGTCTTGCTGTTTTGGGGCGGACTGTTACTACAGTGCGGTGATGTGGAGCAGAATCCCGGACCAGCACCCTCGAAAACTGTGGAAGGTACAAAGGCTCCAAAGACAGACACGACGCTGAGGCAGACACGGCTTAGCACCAGTTCCCATGGTGCCAGTGCTGACAGACCTGGGACGACTTTGGAAGAACGGGCGGAACCCCAGTCAGTGTCTAAGGAGCCCACCATTGCTGACATCGTGGC
>JADBJO010009273.1:5000-39603 GCA_016801955.1 Conus betulinus
GAGAAGCCCCCTTCAAGCAAGTGTTTCGGCTCTTATCTCCTGACTCTCTAGGGGGGTTGGGCCACACCCGATTCATGACTCCGGATGTCCCTTGCTGCCCCTCTTTTTCCCCATCTTCGGACGGGCCATGGCTGGAATTCGAACCCATGCCCCTCTGGACATGCTCATTTTCCACTTAATGACTCGCGCACTAACCACTGAGCCACTGGGACACCTGATATTTGTAGGAAAGTTAAGCCTTATGAAGTTCACTTTTGTTCCTCCTTGACCAGATATAGCTTGAACACCTCTCTGCTGCTTCTGCCATTGCTTTCAGGGCTCTGTTTTTTTCCCTCCCTGCAACTGAGAGCTGTTCATGAGGCTGTATGCAGACGTTCCTACAAAACCCCTGGCTCCAATTTATGAAGTGAGGACTTTGACCTGATAGCCTTCTCTGCACAAGCTGTTTGCCAGATCAGCATACTTTTCAGTCTTGTAGATCTGAGCTGCCTCCATTCTGTTCTCATATGGTACGTGAGCTCGATCATGATGAGCTGCTTGGTTGACTGAGAGTGGACTACTATGTCTGGTGTCATGCCACTCTTGCTGATGATCTCTGGGTGACTCTTCCATTCTGGGAGATCTGCAGTGCACTCCCAGTCATCTGACCCGTCCGACGGACTCTGTCTGCATGTTCCGAGTGGTACCGTTGTTCTTGGCCATGATCCGCTGCCTCCTGCCGTGAAGAATGTTGCGGGTGCTTTTGGAGTCCTGATTTTCCCTTTTGTAGTGTTGGTACTAGCCCAGACTACTTGTAAATTCTCTTTGAGCACTTTGTTGTGCCTCCATGTGTACCTTCCTTGAGTCAGGGCTACTTTACATGAGCTTAGGGTATGCTCCACTGTTTGTTTTTCATGGCAGAGGGGGCATGAAAGATCGTCTGTTTTCCCCACTTCACCAGGTTTGCATTTGAGGGCAGAAGGTCATATGCAGATCTGAGAATGAAGCTGATCCTGAGAGGGGCAATGTGCCAAATGTTATTCCAAGTGAGACTTCTTTGGAGTGCATTCTCCTACGTTGTCCATTGACCTTGCTGGCTCTGCTGGACTGCTTTTTGCAGTCTTTTTTGGTCTTCTTCTTTTCTCATCTCCTGAATCATCATGTCTCTTTTGGCTTTTCCTTTGGCCTTTGACCACCATTCAGTTTTGGTCACCCCAGTCCTTGGCTGTTGGTGTGTGTGTGTCCTGTTATTTCTCTGTTCTTGAGACTTTCTTTTGCAGAATCTATCGCCTCTTGAACTTTCCATTTCTGCCTGTCTTCAGCTTGGACTTGATTGCTTCAACTACATTGTCTCCTGCGTCCTCCAGCGTGCTTTGAAGTCTGATCTTCCCTGCTTTGTATTCCTCCAAGATGGATTTCAGTGGTAGTTTCAGCTTTGCTTGGCGACAGTACAGCGCTATGTCAGTCAGACAGGGTGGTGGGACACCAAGCCATTTCCTTGTGAACTTGTTGATTTTGAATTCCATTGCCTCCACTATGCTGGTGCATATGTCGTATATCATCAGATGCCATAGGAGCTTTGGTACCAGTATGAACTGCAGACACCAGACCTTGTATTTGCCAGGGAGCCCACACTGGTGAATGGTCTCCAAGCCTTCTTCCGACATCTGTTGGTATATTTTGCTCTTTGTGTGTCTTTCAGCGTATCATCATACATCTTCCAAGGCTCTTGACTGACTCTTCTGTAACTGTTGGAATGGTCTGGTTGGCGACACTGAAGACCACAGATTCGGCCACTTTTCCTTTCCTCAGTGAGAGACTCCGTGATTTCTTTGGCTTGAACTTCATTCTGGATGAGGCAACTATGTCATCCAGCCTCTCCAGCACATGACGTGTCTCGTCTTCTCTGGATGAAATCACTGTAGTGTCATCCATGATGGCCTTGAAAGGGGGCATCTTGTATCCATCGCCAAGGTCTGTTTGCTTGCGTTGCTTTGTTGCTGCTTTCAAGATGTTTCCATTGCCAACACGAACAGTATTGGGGAAATTGCACAGCCCATTGCACAGCCCACTTCCAAGTTGATCCAATCTGTTGTGTACTCCTTGGTAGAGAACCTCATTGAGAAGCTATTGGAGTACTTCTTGAGCATGTCGCGGATATTCTTTGGCACACGATACATCTCAAGAGCCAACTGTATCGTCTCAGGGGTACAGATTTATATGCGTTTGCCAGATCAAGCCACACTATGTCCAGGTCTCTCTTTTCTGTTTTTGCTCTTTGGATTGCGTCCCAGATCATTGTGGCGTGTTCTACACAGCCAGCCACGCCTGGGATGCCACCTTTCTGGACTGACACATCCAAGTACTTGTTTTCCATGAGGTACCTGGCCAGCCTTGCTGCCATGACAGAGAAGAAGATTTTCCCTTCGACGTTCAGTAGAGGTATTGGCCTGAACTGGCTGATGTCACTTGCGTTTTGCTCTTTGGGAATGTACACACCATCTGCCGTCATCCACTGGCCGCTGATCTTCTGGTTTCTCCAAGCTGATAGCAGCAGTCTGTGGAGCCACTCCGGCACCTTTGGGACATTTCTTGTACAGCTGGTAAGGTACTCCGTTTGGCCCTGGTGATGATTTGGCTCTGGCTTTCTTGATTTCCGCCAACGTTGGAGACTTGTCATTGAACTGTTCCTCAAGGATGGTTGGCCACACCAGACCTTGAGTGTCGAGTGGTGCTTTGCTCTGTGAGTGAGAGTATGTTTTCCTCAGATGCTGCTCAAGAACGCCCTTGTCCACACTTAGGGTCCCAGATTTGGGCTCCTCAAACATAGTTCTGGCAAACTGGAGAAGGTCTCTGAAGAAGCGGTCTTGTGTCTTCTTCTTTTTGCTCTTCCTCTTCCTCGCAGATTTCGCTTTGCAGAGGGCGCTGCTGTTTTGCTTTCAGGTCTTCCCAGAGTTTTTCCAAGCCTTGTTTTTCAGCTGGCAATGCTGTCTTCATTTGCTTCTTGAGGTTTTTCTTTTGGACCTGATCTTGTCCATCCTTCTTGGCGTCTGGATGTCTTTGGAGGTGTTTTCGCTTTGGGTAGTTTTGCTCATAGGTGTCTCTGCATGTGGCATACACAATGTCCCCATATATGGCTAGTTTGTGTTGCAAGGTGCTTTTCGCTATCAGTGCATCGAGTCTTTGGACGAATTTTGCATCCAGTTTCTCCCAATCCTCAGTCTCGTTTGCTCGTGGCAGGTTGAGTTTCAGGCGCCTGGCATCGAGGGCCTGTGCAAATTCCTCATCCAAACCAACAGCGTGGATGTCCTTGGCACTGTGGTTGAAATCCTGGCCTTGGTCTCTGACGTCTTATCTGCTGATGCAGTGCACTGCTCATTCAGATGAGTCTTCACACATCCCAACTTTCAGTCATTCTACAACAGATCATACATTTGCTTTAAAAAGCTTAATTGATATTTTCAATAGTCGTAAAAAGCGATTGTTTTGTGTTCATGCTGATTTCACAAAAGCGTTCGATTCAGTTTGGAGGCAGGGATTTGGCAAAAGCTTATCAAAGAAGGTTTAAATGGAAATGTTTTGCAAGTTATCACGAATATGTATCAGCAAAAAAAATCTTGTATATTTATAAATGGAAGTCAATCTGAATATTTTGGCAGTTCTTCAAGGTGAAAATCTTTCACCTTTGCTATTTTCTTTGTATTTGAATTATCTTGAACTATACCTCACAGATCGTAACTGTGCCTTCTTAAATATTGATTTAAATCTCCCTGACTCAGATTTATTAAGTTACATTAGTTTAGTTTTACTTTTATATGCTGATGATATTGTTATTATTGCAGATTCTTTAAGCGATTCACAGCATGCTCTTGATGTATTAAGCGAGTATTGTAGTATATGGAAGCTTAATGTTAATGTAGCAAAAACAAAAAATGTAGTCTTTAATGGACGCAATAACCCAAGGAAAAAAAAAATCAGAAGCCAGTGTATAGAAATAGTACACACTTTCAAATATTTAGGTATAATCTTTAGCAGAACAGGATTTTTTTTAAATGAATGTAAGAAGTATCTGTATGACCAAGCGCAATATGCAATGTTTTCTTTATTAAAGGTGGCGAGATTTCAAGATTTGCCTATAAACATTATACTGGACTTATACCAGCCAATGGTACTGCCTATGCTTTTATATGGCTGTGAAATTTGGGGATATAGTGATTTAAAGCTAATGGAAAGTTTTCAACTTAAATTCTTTAAGCATCTTTTTCATTTAAATCGTTCTACCAAAAAAAAGAATTAATATATGGAGAACTAGGAATGTATCCTGTTTCAATTCAAGTACAAGCACGAATGATAAAATTCTGGTCATCCTTACTTTCTCCACAAACAAACAAATATTCATCTGGATTGTATGAGGCATTATATGGTTTATACAGAAATAAGAGTTTTACATCCAGGTGGTGGATGTGTATACGGGATGTCCTAATAGAAACAGGATTCGACTGTGTGTGTGAGACACAAAAGTTTTCGTCTGTTCACAGTCTCTGTAGAAATGTTCGTAATTCATCAGAACACATTCACAAATGTGCATAGAATGATGCTTTAGAATCTAATCATAAGTGTTCATTTTACAGAAATGTTAAAACAGAGTTTCGCCGTGAAAAATATATTAAAATGTTACCTGATGTTTATATATACCCACTGATTCGGTTTCGCTGTGGCAATCATAAACTCATGATAGAAATTGGCACACGATTTGGAATACCTCACGATAAATGATTCTGTCGGGACCGTGACCAGAATGACCTTGGTGGAGAAATTTTTTTTTTTTTTTTGTAATGAAATGTAACAAATATAACGACATTAGAAATCAGTTTATACCCAGAAAATTTACATATACAAAGTCCGTATTTAACTATTGTCGTTTGCTTCGTGGTAGTAAGAAACAGTTGCTTAACTTAGCAAAGTTTTTGAAACTTAGTACAGTTGTGTAACATTACATTCAGTGTGTTCATTATAGCGGAAATTTTGATGTTTAATTTGTTTCATTTCTATTTGTTTGATTTGTTTCAAGTGCTGCATGCCCCAAAAGGGTCACATGATTAAAGTCTTTGAATCTTTGTGTGTGCATGTGGTTTTGCGCGTCCATGCGTGTGTTTATGCGAGTGTGGATGTGCATGTTTGTGGATTTATGTATGCATGCATGCATATGTACGTGTGTAGCACACACACACACACACACACACACACACACACACACACACACACACACACACACACACACACACACACACACACACACACACACACACACACACACACACACACAAACAAACAAAAAAAACGTATGTACATTCCACATTACACGCTTGCACCAATTGTTATGTTTCACACTCACCAGCACACATTACCATAGTAAATAAAACGGAGGATCCTGAACGCTTCAAAAAGTCCTGTCTCAGCTGACGTGTGTCTGATCATTTGTGTCTGTTACGGGATGTTTATGGCAAAACGCGGTTGGTTGGTGAATCTTCTGGCTTTTCCTTTTAGTCTGGATGTGTAGCCACTTGCTCTCGTAATAATGCGTTCTGCAAGACAGTATGTTTGGTGACCTTCATCCTGTTTGTTGATGCGATTCTTAAGCTTCCTTATCATATTACGTCAGTCGTGCTGAGCTCCAGTTGTATTTTGCTTCCTTGCCTGCGAGTATGTCTTTGACATAAGCATGACCATAAGCTCCAGACTACAACGATGAGTGTTTACGCCCTTGTTTACACAACAGGATACCTAGCTGAGTAAAGCCAGCTGAGGAGTAACCTGTTGGCTTTCAAGGAACCAAAAGTCTGAATGGATACATCTATGTAAATAATACTGAATTCAACAGAGAAAATGCTAAAATGGCAGAAAAAGACTACAGCACGGTCTAATGAGCGAGCGTCATATCGGAATGAGATTTAAACCATTGTAGAAGTTTGGATTCATTGAGCTGCCTCCGTTTTTCTGCCAGTGTGTTGAAGGTATACATGAAGGGATTAATAGCAGAGTTCAATGGCAATAAATATCGCCAGCGCCACGTTGATCTCACCAGGGATGGGAGTTCCAGCCACAGCCAGCATCCCACACAGTCCAATGGAACCAGCACATGAAATCTGTCACCGCCACAGTGATCAGTCGCTGGGCGATGGTCATGTCCCGTGATACTCTGGTCGTGTTGGTCTTGAAAGCATTGTTCTGGATAGATCGGTAGATGAATGCTTGGCCAGCAGAGATAATTAAGAACAGAATGAAGTTAAGGACAATAAGTAAACTGAACGAGTAGTGTTTTCCTTTAAAGTCTTGTTTTGTTACTGGTAACGGGAATACAGATGCCTGTTTGACTGTAAAACTCCCAGTGTGACAGCATGGGGAGTGAAGGCAGCAAGGCCAGAATCCAACCAACGAACCAAGTCAACAGACAGGCCACGACTGCTGACCTTCTCCCAAAACGTAAAGTGCTGAATGGAAAATGAATGACGAGAAAACGATCCAGTGTAATCAACGAGATGATCAGTGCAGACACTTCACTGGACAGCAGACACAGAGAACCAGCCACTGTACAGGCTGTACTGTCTTTCCATGTGTCATCAAACTGCAGATATCTGCCACGGAACTGTTCATCAGCTGCTCCAATGATGGCAATGTAGACACCCATCAGAAAGTCAGCCAGCGTAAGATTAAGCACAAAACACACTGAATCCAGTTGATGAAGTCATACCCTTGGCATTAAACGGGCACAGAAACAGAAGACATTACCACTCATTGATAGACAGGTTATCAGCCAAAGAAACCCTCGATAGAGCCACGACTGCAATAAGTCTTCACAAGAGGAAATTTCGTCTTTTGGGGCATGACAAGAGGCAATATCAAAATTACTTAGGAGAATTTGTGGACAGCATATCTTATAGTTTTCTGTGGAAACAACACTCAAACTGAAAAGATCTCTGAACATGTCGAGAGGAAAATGTGCCAATGGACTGCCATCCAGATAAAGTTCATTCAACTGTGGTGTGAACTGAAAGCCCATGGGACCAATTGTGTGAATAGTGGTAAACGTTACATTGAGTTTCTGTATACGAACAAACGGCAAAAAGACTCTAGAATCGAACACTGTCAGTGCAGTGAATGACAGATCTACCAACATAAGATGACGCTGTTGAACAATGGATGATAAGTCAGTGTAAAGGGAGGTGATGGGGTTATGGGACAGTGACACTGATTGTAAATTTTCCATCTCGGAAAAAACTGACATGTTCACATGACTGAGCATGTTGACACTGAGGTCAAGAAATCTCAGGTGTGTGACAATGTAATGACAGGGATGAAAGTCAAGGAGCACTGAGCAAGAACAAGATGAACAAGATAGGTAAGCTGACCTACATCAGAAAGTGGTATTCCAGAACTTGTTCCATCCAGAGAGCGAACATCCGGAAACCGTGTCATGGAGAAAGGCTGGAGACAACGGAACGTGTGACCTTGACACAGACAGGCTGTAGGACAAATTGTATTACAAACTATCTCATCATCATGCATTGGACAGTGAGGCCAGCCATCACACAGGTGGTCAGAGTGTAGACAGGTTGTGGAAGCTCTGCATTGAAGAATCCCGAACACATCATGTCCTCACAGCTGTCTTCATCTTTACTGTCCAAACAGTCAAAGATTCCATTGCATCGTGTGTAGACAGGCAGACAGTCATTGGAGTCACCAGGACAACGGTAATGACTGTCAGGACAAGACTCATTGAAACCCATTAGGGTTGCTTTAAACTTCCTGATGTTATCAAACCTGACTAGAGCAGGGGAAGGAAAAAATGGTGAATCTATCATCCATCGTCTATATGAACTGCAGCTGTGTTCATCAGAGTGATCTTGGCAATGAGGTGTTTGGTCACATACCCTAGTGTACAAAAGACATTGGCCATTCATGCAGGTGAACTTCTCCACACAAACAGGATGTTTACAGAACGATTCATCACTGCCATCCTGGCAATCGTGTATGGAATTGCACACTAGGGAGTATGACAGTGTGGTGACGTCATCGCTGCAAGCAAATGTAGGGACTAACATAGAGTCGTTATATGCTATATGTAACGAGATGTGTGACGAGTGATCACGAAAATGACAAGTTGTCTGTTCTCCTGTGCACACTTTTAACGGATGAAAACCACACAGTAGAAATGTGTAGATCACATGACCACCAAGGCACAACGTCATAGGTTCTTGCCGCCATGGCAACACGTATTTAGTAATGTTTAGTGAAACCTGTTTGGTAACTGGTGGGTCTTGAAAGGTTCTATTTGTTGTGAATGCACAAACTGTACGGCGCCGTGAATGTGCTATGCCAAATCTCTGCACACAGTGGCAATACGAATATGTCATGCATATGAAATGACCAGTACGGTAACAGTTCATCTTTCCCCAGTGCGTGTTTGAATTACCAGCGCAGAGGCGAAATGTATGATAAAGCACAAATCTGCCTTGAAAAATCGCTTGCCTGTACATAGGAGGCGATGATAAATCATTGGAGAAGATACCAACCCAAAAGTTCGACAGCCTCAGCCCATGCAGTCCTGTTAGGTTAAGCACTGTGGCAAGCCAGTCAATCCCCACACAAGGCACACTTACTGTACCGCCCAAAGAATGACAATGCTCGTTACTCACTTTGATAATATCCAAGCTATCGCGATTGAACCCAGGCACATTGCGCTGAAGTGAGTAGCACCGTCCACACATGGCTATCATGCCCTGGCAGTCAGCACTGCTGAAGGGACAGTGTTCTGCTTCATCCCTGTCCATCCTCACACTCTGTCTTCAAGTTACAATCCATGTGGTGTTGAAAACTCTGATAATCATCCACTGAACAGTTCCAGAAACCACTGGGTAATTTTTTAGGGGCTTTCCTTACAGGGAAAAATGTGAAGAACATTTGAAAGCATTGTGTCATGATGCATGATGATCTCACTACGTCAACACTCAGTGCTCTTGCTGTGTATACACTCGCGAAATCACAGTCAGATTCTCCAAATAGCAATCCAATCCATACCTCAGATTGTATTTTCCTTTTTTTTGTTCAGAGACTTATCATACTGAACAAAATGACGATATACGTCGATGTTTGGTGACCATGACCATATTGTCTTTGACTCGAAACTTAGCATAACCACGTGTCTGAATGGAACATGCATATATCCCCACACGGACGAAGGACCATCGTGACTCAGATTACCTCTCATTGTCACATAACCAGACGCCGGGGATGTCATCACAATAATCAGATGTCCTGAGGAATCGTGAATGCTGTATTTTCCTGCCAGTACAGAGCACAGTTTCAGTTCAGTGGGGTGCCAACAAACATTACAATATTGTGCTGTTACTACAGAACGGGTTTAAGTTTAGTGAGGTTTTCACAAAATTAGAATCTCGCACTGTCAGAACGCAGCACTTTTATTCCTTTTTTTTTTTAGTTCAGTGAGGTGTCAACAACATTGAAATATTGTGCCACCAGTACACAGTACTGCTTGAGTTCAGCGAGGTGAAAAGAACTGTCACACACCGTATTTACATACATTCAATCACAAATACAGCATGTTTACTCCAAACACACGCATATACTCCATTCATTCAAAAAAGAGACTGAGGGGGGAAAATCACTTTTGTGTGCTATTTTTATCAAAACAAATTGGCTAAATCTTTCAGCACAATTTGAAGGATCGGTTTACTTATAAAAATAAAATAAATAAATAAATAAAAATAAATAAACAAACAAAAACTTTTTCCATGTCAGATGGAATTATAATCCAGCTATCAGAAAGGTGACTAGCATGGATTAAAAATGTGAATGACGCCATTTTCCGGACGCGCGGACCGTTTTTTTCCCCCACGAAATTATTCCTCAGGGCAATAAAATTTCTTGAGGAGTTCCGCCATAAGTTCCTCTCGTGTCAAATTCTTGCTGGCCGCGAGGCTGTGGACCACTGCAAGAGCGCTGTTTATAGAGAATGAGACATCATACAAAGTCCATATTTCTCGTGGTCAACCACAAGAAGAAACGTGATTTTCGAAAAGAAATAGAAATAGTTTGTCGTCTCGATTCTCATCAAAAGGGGAAAATTTATGAATGCACAAAGTTTTAACTTCATGGCAGTGGAGGTTTTATTTTCTTGCCGTCTGTACAGACGCTTGTGTAAGCTGAGGTTCGATTTGCTTCTGTTCTAGCTCTATACGGCGAAGCTCAAGCAAATTTCGTCCTTCAACATCAGCTCTCCTTCAGCCTCGCTCTCTAGCTCAACTAGCTCTCCCTCAACCCCAACCCCCCCCCCCCCCCCCCCCGTCTGTCTGTCTGTCTGTCTGTCTGTCTGTCTGTTCTCTCTCTCTCTCTCTCTCTCTCTCTCATCTCTCTCTCTCTCTCTCCGTCTGTCTAGCAGCAGCCTCTCGCTCTTGTTCTCCTCTCTCCTATTTTTTTTCTTTCTTTTCTATCTCAGCCTGTTTCTGTTCCTCTCTTTTTTCTTGCCCTAGAGACGCACTCATCACATTGATTTATGGGATTAATTAGGTCTTCTTCAGAGAAACTTAATTCTGACCCTGTACCAGAACATTATGAAAGTCTGATTTCACATCAGCCATGATGACGAGGGTGTACGTGGCGTTTCAAAAGACCAAAGCACCAAAACCAGAGAGTGGGGAATGGTATTAAGATGTAATGTAAACTAATTAAAATTGTAAGATATAATAATAAAACAAACGGAAAATTATAGTATGAGCACGAATGCACAGTTATGCAGCAGAGTTTGACATGACAATCAAAGGTATATTGCAAAAGAAAAAAAAAAAATCACGGCGAAGAAAAGAAGTGTACTTGATACAACTGACTGGATTGCACAGGCGCACCCTCGGATGAAAATGCTTTAATTCAATAAAGTGAGGCCTGAAAAAAACAAACAAGATGACAATTTTGAAATTTGCTCTGAAAAAATGTAATTTAGAAGTACACTGTCCGAAAATGATTTAATAACAACACTAACGTTAGGAAAACTGTGAATATAGCGCATTGTTTTTGAAAACGGGTGCAACAAGTGTGTGCTATCAACACCATACAGATAATGATTTATGCAAACATTCAAAACTGAACTTTACAACATTTAAAAGGAAGAGGGCATCACACACACACTAATCCGAAAAGCCCTATGTAAAATACGCCAACAGGTGAATTAGTTAGCAGCTCATTGTCAAGTGCAT
Organism: Conus betulinus; assembly: GCA_016801955.1. NCBI lineage: Eukaryota > Metazoa > Mollusca > Gastropoda > Neogastropoda > Conidae > Conus > Conus betulinus. The sequence goes on from JADBJO010009273.1 coordinate 16,250, forward strand.
AGGGAGAAGTTAAAAGAGTTTCAGAGTTAGATACAAAGAGAAGTGAAGATCCCTAATCGCGAGGAAGAGTAAGAAGAGAAAGAAAGCCCCTAGGTAGTTCACAATTGCATCTACCTCCCACGAAACTATGGAAGGGGACAATTTCAATGCATCAAAAGCATGGCACTATTCAGAAATACACAATATAAAAACAAAATATTACCAATACTGAGAACGCTGATGAAAATTAATAGGGTGACAATCGAGAATCTTATCTATCATGGGGTATCGAATCAGCAACTCTCAGAACAGGATGCAAAACCTTACTATTACGATGAATTGGTGCATGTGTCTGGTTGTCTGACTCTCAGAAATCCGGATGCGCGTAAGATTTTAATTCACACACACACACACACACACACACACACACACACACACACACACACACACATACACACACACACACACACACACACACACACACACACACACACACACACACACACACACACACATGGACAGCCAGGCAACAAGTCAAGGTTTCCTTTTCTTATGCTGCCCAAGCCATCAAAACGCAAACGCACAAAAACACAGCAATATAGAACAACACGACAGTTCCCAGACGTCGCAAGTCTCTCGTGAAGAACGCTGTAGAGGAAGTCCTCTCCTGGGACTCACACAGTCAGGAGGAGTAGCTCGCAGAGTCTCCACAGAACCGAAGCGATGGCTCTGCCCACAACAGGAGCAAAAGCTCCAATAGTAGAAAGAAACTCGTGGACAGCGTGGCAGCAGACAGTCCTCAGAAGAGAAGCCCCCTTCAAGCAAGTGTTTCGGCCCTCATCTCCTGACACTCTAGGGGGCTTTGGCCACACCCGGTTCATGACCCCGGATGTCCCTCTGCTGCCCCTCGTTTCCCCCCATCTTGGGACGGGCCATGGCTGGAATTCGAACCCATGACCCTCTGGACATGTTCATTTTCCACTTAATGACTGGCGCACTAACCACTGAGCCACTGGGACACCTGATATTTGTAGGAAAGTTAAGCCTTACAAAGTTCACTTTTATTCCTCCTTGATCAGATCCAGCTTGAACACCTCTCTGCAGTTCTGCCATTGCTTTCAGGGCTCTGGTTTTTTCCCTCCTGCAACTCAGAGCTGTTTCATGAGGCTGTATGCAGACGTTCCTACAAACCCCCTAGCTCCAATTTCTGCTGTGAGGACTTCTACCTGATAGCCTTCTCTCCTCAAGCTGTTTGCCAGATCAGCATACTTTTCAGTCTTGTAGATTTGAGCTGCCTCCATTCTGTTCTCATATGGCACCGTGAGCTCGATCATGATGAGCTGCTTGGTTGACTGAGAGTGGACTACTATGTCTGGTCTCATGCCACTCTTGCTGATGATCTCTGGGTGACTCTTCCATTCTGGGAGATCTGCAGTGCACTCCCAGTCATCTGCCCCGTCCAGCAGATTCTGCATGCATATTCCGAGTGACACTGTTGTTCTTGGCCATGATCCGCTGCCTCCTGCCGTGAAGAATGTTGCGGGTGCTTTGGAGTCCTGATTTTCCCTTTTGTGGTGTTGGTACTAGCCCAGACTACTTGTACAATTTCTTTGAGCACTTGGTTGTGCCTCCATGTGTATTTTTCATGAGCCAGGGCTACTTTACATGAGCTTAGGATATGCTCCACTGTTTGTTTGTTTTTTTCATGGCAGAGGCGGCATGAAGGATTGTCCGTTTTTCCCCACTTCACCAGGTTTGCATTTGAGGGCAGTAGGTCATATGCATATCTGAGAATGAAGCTGATCCTGAGAGGGGCCGTGTGCCAAATGTCATTCCAAGTGAGAGTTCTTTGAAGTGCATTCTCCCACGTTGTCCATTGCCCTTGCTGGCTCCGCTGGACTGCTTTTTGGGGTCTTTTTCGGTCTTCTTTTCTTATCTCCTGAATCATCATGACTTTTCCTTTGGCATTTGATCACCATTCAGTTTTGGTCACCCCCAGTCCTTGTGTATTGGTCTGTGTGTGTCCTGTTATTTTCCCAGAGCTCGAGACTTTCTTCTGCAGAATCCATCGCCTCTTGAACTTTCCATTTTCTGCCTGTCTTCAGCTGGTGCTTGATTGCTTTTACCACCTTGTCTCCTGAGTCCCCCAGCATGCTTTGAAGTCTGATCTTCCCTGCTTTGTATTCCTCCAGGATGGATTTCAGTGGTAGTTTCAGCTTTGCTTGGCGACAGTACAGCGCTATGTCAGTAAGACAGGGTGGGACACCAATCCATTTCCTTGTGAACTTGTTGATTTGGATTCCATTGTCTCCACTATGCTAGTGCAGATGTTGTATATCATCAGAGGCTATAGGAGCTTTAGTATCAGTATGAACTGCAGACCCAGACCTTGAATTTACATGGGAGCCCACACTGGTGAATGGTCTCCAAGCCTTCTTCCGACATCTGTTTGGTTTCTTTTGCTCTTTGTGTGTCTTTCAACGTATCATCATACCATCTTCCAAGGCTCTTGACTGGCTCTTCTGTGACTGTTGGAATGGCCTGGTTGGCAACACTGAAGACCACAGATTCGGCCACTTTTCCTTTCCTCAGTGAGAGACTCCGTGATTTCTTTGGCTTAAACTTCATTCTGGATGAGGCAAAGATGTCGTCCAGCCTCTCCAGCACATGACGTGTCTCGTCTTCTCTGGATGAAATCACTGTAGTGTCATCCATGAAGGCCTTGAGATGGGGCATCTTGTATCCAACGCTAAGGTCTGTTGTCTTGCGTTGCTTGTTGCTGCTTTCATGATGACTTCCATTGCCAACACGAACAGTATTGGGGAAACTGATCAGCCCATTGCAATGCACTTCCAAGTTGATCCAATCGGTTGTGTACACCTGGTAGAAAACGCACTGAGAAGCCATTGAAGTACTTCTTGAGCATGTCGCAGATATTGTTGGCACATGGTACATCTCAAGAGCCAGCTGTATCATCGCATGGGGTACAGATCCATATGCGTTTGCCAAATCAAGCCACACTACGTCCACGTCTCTCTTTTCTGTTTTTGCTCTTTGGATTGCGTCCCAGATCATTGTGGTGTGTTCTACACAGCCAGCCACGCCTGGAAAGCCACGCTTTTGGACTGACATATTCAAGTACTTGTTTTCCATGAGGTACTTGGTCAGCCTTGCTGCCATGACTGAGAAGAAGATTTCCCCTTCGACGTTCAGTAGTGATATTGGCCTGAACTGGCTGATGTCACTTGAGTTTGCTCTTTGGGAATGTACACACCATCTGCTGTCATCCACTGGCCGCTGATCTTCTGGTTTCTCCAAGCTGATTGCAGCAGCCTGTGTGGAGCCACTCCAGCACCTTGGGACATTTTTGCGTACAGCTGGTAAGGTACCGCATTTGGCCCTGGTGATGATCAGGCCTTGGCTTTGTCGACCACCTTCTTGATTTCCGCAAACGTTGGAGGCTTGTCATTGAACTGTTCCTCAGAGTTGGTTGGCCACACCAGACCTTGAATGTGGAGTTGTGCTTTGCTCTGTGAGTCAGAGTATGTTTTCCTCAGATGCTGCTAAAGAACGCCTTTGTCCACACTTAGGGTCCCAGATTTTGGCTGCTCAAACAGAGTTCTGCAAACTGGAAGGGGTCTGTGAAGAAGCGCTCTTCTGTCCTTTTTTTCTCTTCCTCTTCCTCGCAGATTCCGCTTTGCTGAGGGCGCTGTGTTTTGCTTTCAGGTCTTTCCAGAGTTTTCCCAAGCCTTGTTTTTCAGCTGGCAGTGCAGTCTTCATTTGCTTCTTGAGGTTTTTCTTTTGGACCCTGATCTTGCCCATCTCTTCTTGGCGTCTGGATTTCTTTGAAGACGTTTTCTCTTTGGGTAGTTTTTACGCCATTAATCCCCCTACCCTATCCCGACCCCCCTCATTACTGTATGATAAATAGTGATGCCTGGGTGAAGTATTGATTGAGTGAAGGGCAAAGTTCCCAGGGCAGATGGTTCAAGTGAAACCAACTAATCCCACACACTGAAACCAAATGGGTAGTTGGCCTTCAACTTGTGTCTCCACATCCTGTCTCTATCTTTTCTTTTCTGTGCATCTGTGGTCTTTATGAGTTCAATCACACTACATTTCAAATCTGACAGCTGGTGTCCAGGTCCACAGAAATGGCGTGCCACGATCCTGATAGCTTGGAAGGTAAACTCCTGAAATCATGTAGTTCGCAGCTTACAGGTCCTTTTACCCAATTTTTAACCTATCTTTGCACCAACACATTGTCCCTGTGATTTGGAAAACGTCTGTGGTGTGTCCTGTACCAAAAAAAAAACGCAGTCCCCAAACTCTTAACGATTATCGACCTGCTGCTTTAACGTCTATTCTTATGAACGGATTTTTGTTTAAAAACCTCTTAGTACAGACTCAGGATCAGCTTGATTTCCCTTAGTTTGCATATAAACACAACAGAGGCATTGAAGACACCACACCTTTACTTTTCCATCATGTTTTACACACTTACAAAAGCCCAAGTCGTTCGCTCGTATTCTGTTGGTTGACTTCTTCTCTGCCTTCAGCACTACACAGCCTCATCTTTTGGCCAGTAAACTGAAGGAACTTGGTATCTCATCTTCTCTCATTCTTTGGATTATCGATTTTCTGGTAAATCGCCCCCAGCGGGTTCGCTTTCCTAACTCTGTTTTATCTGTTTCTTATACATCATGGGGTGCTCCCTAAAGTGCAGTTCTTTCTCCTTGTCTGTTTACTCTCTACACTAATGACTGCAGAGGGAATAATGACAGCCTTATCATCAAATTCTCTGATGATACTGCAGTCCCATATCTCTCCAACTCAGATAGTTTTAATGAAATTGTGAGCAGTTGTACACAGTTGTGTGACACCGGTTTCCTTGATCTTAATGTCCAGAAAACAAAGGAGCTGATCATTGACTTCCGAAGAAATGCTGATCTTATTCCAGATTTAATGATATCAGGTACCAAGGTTGAAAGAGTGACTGAGTATAAGTACTTAGGCTCTGATATCGATGACAAACACATTCACTTCTAATTCTCTCTTTGTGTATAAAAAAAAGAAAAAAATATATCAGTCAAGAGTGTATTGCTTACAGAAATTGAGATACCTTGGAGTGAACTGTGACGTTTTAAAAGCATTCTACAGACACAATATTGAATCTGTGATCACTTTTTCATTTTTACTGTGGTATGGTGGATAAAATGTGAAGAACAAATGCTTGCTGAAAAGATTGTGAAACGGTGTGGTAAGATTATTGGTGTTAAGCAACAACGTTTAGGAGAAATGTTGAAAAAAAAAGAGTGCCTAAGAAAGCTCAGACGGTTGTATGTATGTGATGAAAACCCATCCTCTGTTCCTCTTTTATGAAAAGATGCCTTCAGATAGACGATTCCGGCAACCGAAATGCGAAACCAACAGACTGAATTGTAGTTTTTTTTGCCTGTTTCAATCCGTTCATTGAACAATCACTGACCTGACCATCCTGAGTAAATGTTTAATGCTGTCGTTATAAAGATAGAGGAGAGGGGAGGGGGGGAGGGGGGGAGACTGGGATAGAGAGAGATGGGTGGGTGTTGGGGAGGGCGGTGGGGAGAGAATGAGAGTGTATATGTTTTGGGGATGGGGGGGGGGAGGGGGTGATAATCAAGTGATAATGGTTTTAAAAAATCATCTCTGTTCTTACCCGTGTAGAATGCGCGCGTGTGCATGCGTGTGTGTGTGTGTGTGTGTGTGTGTGTGTGTGTGTGTGTGTGTGTGTGTGTGTGTGTGTGTGTGTGTGTGTGCGCGCGTGTGTGTGTGTGTGCGTGCGTGTGTGTGCCCCTTTTTTACGGCTTATTTTAGCGTACAGCTGGTTTTATCAAATTAACTGGATATAAAATGGAGTGTATGTTGGGTAGAGTTACTGATTAATTTTATGTGAAAAATAAGCCTTACTTTATATATATTGATTTTGAATTTGTGGGCATTAGCAGGTGTTAGTGCATTTGCATATTCAATGTTGTGTACTCATGTGTCATGTGTTTATGTGTTCCCACCACAACGCAAAGTTCTTATGAAAGAAAATAAAGTGTCTTGAATTGAATTGAATTCAATTGAATTTCTGATTATGTCAGAGCGATGACCACTGAAGCGTGTTTGTAGGGTGTTTCCCGTCTCACCAACATACTGTACATCCTGGCAATGTCCACAGTTGATCAGGTACACTAGGGTGGTACTTTTACACGTAGCTGAGTCCCTTATTTGGAATTGGTGAAAGCATTGAGACATTGTGTGCCAGTAAGAACACTGTTGTGGTTCAATGAGCACTGAACAACATTGAAACATTGTGTGCCAATACGAGCACTGTTGTGGTTTAATGAACACTGAACCACATTAAGTCATTGCGTGCCAGTAACAGCTCTGTTGTAGTTCAATACACTCTAAGGAACACTAAGACATTGTGTGATGGTAAGACACTGTTGTACTTCAAAGAACACCGAACAACATGAAGACCGTGTGAGCCAGTAAGAGCACTATTGCAGTCCAGTCAATTCTCAGTAAGATTAAGGCATTGCAGAAAACCGCTTTCGAACAAAATGAATGCCATGACCTCCCTTGGTATGTAGAAATCAATATGATAATGCCACTGAAAGTTTAATGATTAAAGTATCTTACTGCTATGTGCAAACACTACGATTGTTGCTCAGAGAGAGAGAGAGAGAGAGAGAGAGAGAGAGAGAGAGAGAGAGAGAGAGAGAGAGAGAGATGATGATGATGATGATGATGATGATGATGATGATGATGATGTTTATTCGTAAAGGCCATAGCCCCTTAGAAGGGGGATAAATATGAAAGAGCCTTGCATAATATACATGCTTATCAGGAGCTCAAACTAAGATATTAAAGAATTTCTTCGTTTAAACCCTAAGTAAAAATACACATCAAGCTGCTTCAGTACAACAAAAATTAATCGGAAGAAAGAAGGATGCGTGTAGGATTTGGGTGGAAAACACCGCTGTCTCAGATCACTTAGTTCCGGACATGACAGATTAACATGAACTTCATTTTCTTGTGATTCCTGCTATAATGCACAAAAAAGAAATACGATCGTTTAAATGTCTGTCACACTGAGAATGTGCATGGATTTCCGATTTACCAAATCTGAACTTGGTTAAGATATATTTCAAATGTCTGTCAATAACCATTGACAAATATCTCGGAACACAATGCATAGGATTTCGCATTTTTATAAATACCAAATGTATTGCTGTCTTCAACATGAGAGTTCTGCCTCTGCCAACTACAATCAATCAGTGTTTGCCGAAAAAACACGAATAAAAGCATTCATGTTGCCAACACCCTGATTCTCTCATACAAAACCAAATCCGTGTTCATACAACTTTAGCCTTACATTCGAGATTCAGTTTGTCTTACCCCTTGCATCTAACTCCACGATCATCGTATGGACTTTATAAGGTAAGCCATGTGGTTCTATCTGTGTTACCCTCAGCGGCAGCGAATACATCTAATCACTGATATTAAATAGATAGGATATCGGTTAGTCTCTCCATATACCAAATCATTCGGTGTTCTCATCAAAACGCCAATAAATTTCATCACAGCATACAAATACATTATCTCAACACCCCATAGCTCAGCACCCCATTGTAGCATCGGTTGCATTTACACATAAAATAATATCAACTACAAATATAGAGATTCATTATTTAACTGTGCCAGTTTCATTCAAATATATCATAAAGCATACTTAGCTCTACTTGTAAGATCTTCACAAGCAAAGGTAAAGCTTAAGCGAGTAGAAAAATAAATACCAATGTATTTATAAGCATTCACTACAAGCATTTCGACTCCATTATATGTCCCACCTTTCTCTGTTGGCAAGATAACTGCCCTTTCTAAACACAAATATATTACTTTTAGTCGTGTTTCGTTTTAGCTCCAAATGCAAAAGAAACTTCTAAACTCATCAGCTGGGTCTGTAAACAAACCATAGTTTCAGACATTAGTACATAATTGTCTGCTGACAGAAGAATGACAATGTCCATAACAAAAAAACATTTATAAACTTTGCAACATCTCGTCCAGAATTAGGAACTTCTAATGTCAATTTATCAATAGATATGGAAAACAATATAGGACCTATACATCACTTTTCTTCATATCAGTCGTGCAGTGTATCTAATCATTCAAACACACCTCTACTTGTCACTGTAGTTTTTTTTGTCGCAGTCATACATGCTCATGACATATCAGTAACCTTCCCTCCGATTCCATTTTTAAACAAAATATGCCATACAGTACTTCTATTAACAGAATCAAAGGCTTTTTCGAAATCAATAAAAGCAACATTGCGATTTAAACAAAATTGTTTGCACTAATGCCATCAAAGTAAACATGTGATCTTCGTAGAATATCACAATGCCACTCTTCAAATAGAAATTTTATATATGCTCTGTTGTGTAAATGGTGTGATGAGACAGTTTATGTTGGTGTGAAAACTGGACGCTAATTGAAAGAAAGAATAGCGGAACACAGACGTGACATCAAGTTCCGAAGAGAAAAGCCAATAATGCGACATTTCCTTCATCATTCAGTGGAAGACCATGCTGTTGCAGTGTTGGCAAAAGCTTACGATGAAAGCAAAAGCTTCAGACTTATTACTGAAGAAAAATGGATAAGGACATTAGATACAAGGATGCCAAATGGATGTAATGTTAAGACAAATTTGTAACAACCATATCCAGATTTACCTATGAAAAACATTGATGATTTGCAGAAAAATGTATATATATATTTTTCAGATGACAGTTCTTGGATGCCATGCACACTAAGAAAAAAGATTATTGATTCGTGCGTTACACTATAGGTTAGTCGTGTGACACAAGGGAGCGTATTGACTGAATGTGGCCAGGGTTTGAGTGAAATTTTTAACACTGTTCACGGGATTTGAATATAAACAGGCGTTGACCTGTATCGGTGCGCACTCTGAGAATGGAACAGATGATTTAGATGAAGAAGAGGCAGACTGTGCCATTGATAAAGGCAGAGGCCTAACACATACAGAAGTATGTGAATTGTAGTTGATTGACCGGTACTCAAGCCGTAAGTATCTAATTTTATATATGTGAGAATCTAGATGATTCTCCATTTTGTTTTCAACGGTTTATTGTCGGAACCGAACTATGTTTGAAAAAAATTGAAAGAGTTCAAAAATGTTAAAGTGTAACATGACTGCTAACTGGCTGGCAGTGTTTTGAACTCGTGTTTATGTGGTTTGTTATAGCTGGGCCGACTCCCCGTGCGGTAGAGGAAAGAAGAGACTGGAGATCGGGCACTAAGGTGGATGGCGGGGGCTCTGCGCGCGCGTTCCCGGGCCAAGCTCCGATCCGTGGGAAGATCCAGGTTGGGGCAAGAGTTTGTCGCCGACCAGTAGTTGTGATATGTAATGGGCAGTATGGGATCCCCGCACACAGAGGAAGCCAGTTCCGGACACCACAGAGACTGTGTGTGGACACTTGCAGTGAGTAAACCTGCAACATTCATATTGAGCGCAAAAGAAGCGTGCTTGATTGGTTGCACCAGCTGAAAGACAGATAATGAAAATATATAAGCTTTGATTGATGCCAGAGTAAAAAAAAAACCCCCATGGGATTTAAAAGATTAAGGAGGGGATGAATCAAAATTGACCTTTGTTTGCGCCTTATGTGTATGGAGTGGATGCAGTTGTGTGGGGAGGAAAGACGTCATGTTCGTGTGTGTATGTGCGTGCATGCATGGATATATCAACGTCTGACAATTGGTTACAGTATAACCACACACACACACACACACACACACACACACACAAACACACACACACAAAGCTTGCCCCCCCCCCCTCTCTTTTTTTTCCTTGTTGATGACATCACATATTATGATGTCAAAACTTGCCTAATATATTTATGACGTCAAATTCTTTGCTCTGACCAGTTGCCAAAGATGGACATCACATAGTTGGATTGTTTTTTTTTCTCTTGAAAAAGGCCACGTGGCCGAAAATGAAGAGTGGCATTGTGATTTTCTGTAATGCTTTCTTCCCTTTGGAGGACTATTGCTTTTGTTTCGTAGTATAGTTCTGCTAAAATGTAATGCAACCTTCTGTTGATAACAGCGCTGTATAGTTTACCACAAATGCTACACAACGAAATACCTCTGTAACTGCTTGGATTACCATCCTCACCATTCATACCTAAAAGGAGAACAATAGATCCGGTCCACAGTTCAGGGAAAAACCTCTCTGTCAAACACAGAACATTAAAAAAGGGGGTTAAAATCTAACAACAAATCAGATTCACATGCATTTTTAACATCTCACCAATGATCCCATCAGGGCCACTAGGTTTATGATTCTTTAATATCTTTAGAGCCAGAGAAAATATCATCGCTCAAAATTGGATGATTTATTGCATCGTCATTAGTATTATTTGTTATCACTGGTATCATTGTTACCATTGGCATCACTGCCGCCTTCATTCTTTTGAGCCTTTGATTCTGACACAAGTGTTCTAAACTAATGCTGATAGAAGGTTGTTACGTTCATTGTGATTACTTCACATTGAATTCCAGAATTCCTTCTGGTCATTTACAGTGGATACCAGGTGTTTTGTTGTTGTTGTTATTGTTGTTGCTGTTGTTGTTGTTTGATTTTTTGTTTGTTTTCTAGCATGGCCCAATTACACTGTTTACGTTTTGTTTTCAGAACCGGAACATGGTCACGCCTGGCATAACAATAACAAGCAGCATGACATGGTGGCAATAAAGTGCAACAGTATCTGTCTAACAAATTACTGGCTTTTTTATTACCAGATTACACTCCACATCATACCAGCCGTCAGCATTACATTTACATTGCTTTTCTTTTTTAATGCATTCAGCTGCTTCTTTCAAGCAAACTGTTAAATGTGCACAGTGCTTCATCTGTATCCACATTAAATACACTGTTCGCCATTTCAACTCTTGGCTGAATTTCATTACATCACTCAATCACTAACTACATTGGCATGCGTCTCATTTGAAACATGCTTTTCAATTAAAAGTTTAGAAATATTTCTTTTTGAATTATTCATGCAGTTATTAGGAATATTGAGGTTCATCAACAAAGGCATATGGTCTGACTCGATTCTTTCTAGAATTTGTAAATTGCAATGATCCGATGAACTCATAAACATACTTTGTGACATTACAAACTAATCAGCTACACTATTAACTCTCTCGAAAATGTATATGCGTAGCGACCGTGCAGTTCGCCCTGACACATACCATTCACGATACACGAAATTAAAGCGATGCACATATCGATCAGCATTTTACCATAATCATTCAATACATAATCTTCAGAATTCCTGTTTTGTACATAAAGGCACGCTCATAAATTCTTCAAGCATGCATATTCCATTTTCAATGTCAGAATGTATATAGCAGGGTGAATCAACCAGTGGTACATAAGCACATTTGTACAGGACATCTTTGTTTGCACAAAACAGAGATGTATCAATGACAAAAACAATACAGTTATCATATTTAACATTCTCATAGCTTGGTGAATGGGCAGAACTCGTGATTGACAAGACATAACAGACCACCATAACGCCTGCCACGAGCTGTAATGTTCAACTAAAGGTTTGCAAAACGATTTATAAAACCTAACACACACACACACACACACACACACACACACACACACACACACACACACACACACACACACACACACACACACAGATGAATGAAAATGTTCCAGGAATGTCTCATTAAAATGTACGAAGCCAAAAGGACAAACAGAAGAGACAAATTCTTTATCGTGTAATTTAGACAGTGACCCGTTCATATTCCAATGGTGAATAGAAAATGATTTAGAATTTTATTTACAAAGAAGTGAGCATAAGAAGTCTGGGCTGCCACTGTCAGCGAACAGGGGAGAAGCATTGCATGTGCCGTCATGAACCGGGTCATACACAGACACGGATTCAACCAATACATGCTCACTGTTTACACACACATGTTCAGATTTGGTGGTTGAGTCGCTAGAACAACAACTCTGGTCAACCGTCTACGATCAGGACGTGCCAGCTCTGTGATACACCCATTACCGGGTGACAGCAAAACCGGTGCACCATGAAGGTCTGTTCCCTGCGTTGAAAGATCACAACAATGGCTTTGGGCCGGTCAATGCCCTATTTTTATTTCCACTAGCATGTCACTAGAATCAACAGAATATTTCTTGCCGTCTTTCAGGAGGTGGTTAAAAGCCATTGTAGGCCTTTAGAGAGAGAGAGAGAGAGAGAGAGAGAGAGAGAGAGAGAGAGAGAAGACTAGATAAGACAAGACACATTTTTATTTGAGCTAGGCCTTCTGCCCACGTCAAGTGTGTGTGTAAGTGTGTTTGTGTGTTTGTGTGTGCGTGTGTGTGTGTGTGTGTGTGTGTGTGTGTGTGGGGGGGGGGGGGGGGGGTCACAAAGGGAAACCATATCATAATATCGCACAGAAGATGAGTAAAGTTAATCGACACCGTCTTTAACTGCGAAAAGAAGGGGAAGGGATAAGAGAGGTCGAGGGGTGGGGTAAGGGTCAGGTGGGTTGGGTTGGCGGTTAGGGGGAGGATGACGAAAAGTGGCATGTTCATAAGTATACAAAAAATGATCAGTAGACATCATATAAACATTGGTTTCTGAAAGCAAATGCTTTAGACATATACAGGGCAATGGGCATACACATGTTTGGATCAGAAAGCAATATGCTTAATTTAAACGCACTAGGGTGAGAATAGTAAGTACAAACCAATATACATGTAATCATGATTCTTCAGAATAAGGGCAAAATGGACAGCTAGTATTTCATTCTTTTTTTTTTTTTTTGATATCTATATCGGTTGGGTTTCAACTGTAAGACACGGAGTTTGACTCGTGATAAATGTCTTCTGACAGCAGGGTTTTAAACCGTGAATAGACATGTCGGGACATCACATAATTGTCGGAATGAAGAATAAAATCTGAATCTTTCGTTTGCCATAATTTCAGAAACAATATCCTGTAAATGGCAATCAGAATAGTCTTTGCTTAAAGATGGACACAAAAGATTTAACATTTTCAACTCCTTGGTTCTCCTGCATGAAACAAAGCCCGTAATGTAGTTTAATATATCATGTTCTTCCACCCATTGTGTCAAGCGTTTATTGATGATATAAGTATACAGTTTGCCGCAAATGTTTAGCAATGAAATACCTCTACAGTTGTCTGGCGAATTAATATCGCCCTTTTGTGTATCGGGTGTATAACTGATTCGGGCCAGATAAGTGGAAAAGTCCCAGAGTAATACAATTTATTGAAAAAAAATGTAGATGAATGAAATAAAGGAGAACTCACCACTAAATCCATCTGGTCCGGCCGCTTTTCTATCTTTTAAAGTTCTGATTGCGTCTGTAACCTTTGATACTGTTATTTCTGAGTCTAATGTGGTGTTCTCTGTAATCTTATTATTAACTATCCACTGACTCTCAAAACGCACATCTTCATGAACGTTGGCTCTCTGTAAATATTTCGTCTTGGATAGAATTATCATTGAAAACCTTATAGAAGTGATAATACCATTCGTCTATTTTGATAGAAGTGTCTGCGATTTTAGTAAACTCTTGATTTTATGGTTCTCCAACACGTCTTAGGATCGTTGTATTTGCCCCTAGTGAATCTAGCCTGCACGTTTTATCTTTGGCTTTTTTTTCTTATTTAAAAGCCACTTATATCCCCTTCGCTTATCAATGTCTATGTCAGTTCTGCTTGTTTTTCCTTACTACAGTTAGTACAGTTTCTCAGAGAGCGTCATAACTCTGATTCATTTTCCTGCATTCGGTCTCAAACCAGGGACTGTTCGGTGTTTTTTCTTAATACTATTTGTTTCTTCATGTACTGCCCAGCGAGAGCCAGGCCTTCATAGAATTTACTCAACGCTGAGTTTACATCATTAGCAATCAGTTCTGTAGCCTGATTAAAAATGTCTGTAATTATATGTGACATAAATTCTTGATGATATTCGTAAATCTTTTCTGGGTTCCAAGCAAACTTTTCTATCATAGTCTTCACTGGTTTCTTTGGGACATTTACTAAAGGCGTTGCAGGACTGAATGTAAGTTCTACAGGTAAGTGTTCACATTCAACAGTATGTAGAACTCGCAAGTTTACGGTGTATTCAAACAAACATCTAGACATAAGAGAATAATCAATAACACTTCATCCATATGTGCAATATATGTAAATTCACCATATATATCTCCTGGTAGAAGACCATTTAGTATAACTAATGAAAATTGTTCACATGATTTATACAAGTATCGGCCCAAATCATTTGTTGTATTATCTTTTGATTTTCTAAGGAATTGTTCGTCCAGTTCTGTATTGTCATCCTTCCCTATAACGGTGTCTTGGAGGGAGAACTCTCTTGGCGTTAGCACTGCCAGTTCTTGCATTAAATCACCCATCACCATTCATAAATATCAATAATACAATCCTCCAGCAAATACTTTCCATTATCAGTTTCTGTTTCATTATAATAAGGGCTATTATAAGGAGGAATGTACAGTTCTTTGAAAGTTTCAGGGCAACACAGTTATCATATTCATTTGGGAAATGTTCAACAGAATTAGAAAAATACTTGTTTGACCATCAATGCAACGCTGCCAGACAAGCGAAACGCTACACAATCTGACAGATTCACACCAGCAGACACACAAATATCAAAAGAAGGAAAGGAGTCAGCTGGAAAATCGGTGGCAAAAAGTTTCTGCAAGAAAAAAAAAAACAACATCATAATCAGACAAAAGTGATTCAATATCAGGCTTGCACACAGTCAGTAAGCCTTCGATGCTATATATTAGCAAAGATACATTCCGGTTATTTACATTTTAACACTGCTGGAACGCTTGCTGGCACCAGTGCCGATGAGACAGGCAGGGCCGAGCCTTTTGGTGTTCAGCAATTGATCATTTACGTCAGGCCTGGATGAGCCAGTCCCGATACGGGGGAAACACTCAGTAATATGCTGGTGCCTGCATTTAGCTTTGCTGCGTGTCAGTCTGATATGGGATTTGGGGGGTTCTGTTGTCATGGAGTGATTTGTTCATCGGGCCGAATGGTTACATGCCGTGCTGGCCTATGGCCTTCCTGATCTTCAGATTCAGCCATAGTGTTCACAGGGGACTGGCTTTCCATCACATCAGCATCAGTCCAGGGATCATTCAGCTGTTTGACCAGAGTCTGGCTGCTGGTTGCCTTGGTTTCTGGAAAGGTCGAGGTGACCGGCGATGGAGATGGGGAGAGATGGGGCACTGAGTCTGCACCAGCATCGCCAGACATTGCCCGTCCGGTGTGGAGGAGGGGTGCTGCTGTATGGTGCACCACGCACAGCTGGTTCTGACTTGTGAGCTGGAGGGTCTGCATCAGGTCACTAGAGGTTGTCTGCCTGGTGTGGAAAGGGGTACTGCTGCCTGGTTCACCATGTAATGTTGGTTCAGGTTTGTCTTCTGGCGACGACCTGTGTTTGTTGGACACAGCCATGGCATCAGAAACTGACTTGTGTAATGTCCATGAGTCCTGTATAGGTTCCAGCAGAGAGAGCCAGGTGCTGTAGGTGAACATGCAGCACCACTCCCAGTATAGGAGCTAGGAAGCTGACTTGCCTGCATGCATTCCGGTAAAGACAAGAGTCGCGCGCCCCACTGATTGATGGTTAGTCTCTGTCTCTGGCACGAGGAGTGCGCTGAGGTCTTGAAGGGTTGGATGGCAGTACTGCAGCTGATGTTTTAGCTCTCTCTCCCGAGACTGTAGATTCCTTCAGCGTCGTTGGATGGTGCGCTGAGCATGGAGTACGGCGCTGCTGATTCACTTTTCCATGACGTGAGTCCTCTATCCAGTCTGAGGGTCTGGGTACAGTTCATCATGTCCTCTGCGCGACGATCTGGAAGTGTTGGGAAGGTAGTCATGTCGGCAGTCCAAGGGAGGTATCATGGAATTATGTGGGGTTGGGTTGTCTGCGAGGGTAAGATGTTTTATCAACATCACATTGTACTTCTTCATTTTGAAGCACATCGTGCTGATTGACTGGTTCATGGATTTCACGTGAGTGGTCTGAGTGACTTGACTTGCTATGCACATGTGGAGCAGCAGTGCCATAGCTTTGAACGCCAGAGTGTCTTTCAAGGTCTCTTCTACGAGAGTCGTGTCGTTTATTCTTGCTGAAAAACAGGCGACCTCTCCAGAAGTAGGCATGTCTGCCGGCATTTCTCTCTTCTCTGACGATCTGGTTCTGGCGACTGGTCAGATCTGCAGCCACGCGTATTCCCACGGCATAAACCATCTCCTTCCTGCACTCCTGATTTCTCAGAATGGACATTTTATCCTGTCGGTGGGAAAAAAGCAGGCAGTGATGGGACGAGGGTACCGTTTGTCGCTGTTTCTTTGCCCTACACGATGGGCTCCCCCCACATCGTCGATTGTCCACTGTTTGGAGGAGAAAAAAACGATTCATCAGCTGCACTACTTTACGAGTGCACTGGAAGCTGATCCCACTTAGGCCTCCAAAGGAGTTAAAAAATCTGAGTTGTTATGGCGAGAAAAAGTCTCGGCTCTGTCTATTTGATTGTCATTTTTCTTGCGACACCTCTGGAAACAAGTCCTTCCATAGGAAAAGATTCTCGCACTGTTGTTTAAGAAGGTGGCACTTGCTGGTGGGGTGATCAGTTTTCACTTTCAGATGTTCGTTGTCTTTCTGGAGAAGTTCCACCAACCCTGAAGTTCCCATGATACACCGGACTGCATCATGTTGATAGCCTGCCATACAAAATAGTCGGTGATCTAGGTTTCCATCTGGTCCAGGATTGGATTAGGAAATTCACGGGATATAAAAACAGGTATATGACGATAGCTTGGGCTGTAGTCTGAATACAAATCCCGTGGGGGTTCTTGTATATTTTGCTGTGTTGGTCCGGGGTTGATTCGATGTCCCCCACAGGCCATGAGAAGTCAGTAAATGACGATTTCAAAAGGAATAGCTGCGCTAGTAAACCTTTCGTGTCGATGATCAATACGAATCGTTGTTTACGTTTCGACGTCCACTCTGAGGCTGTTTGGAATCGTATCGCACCGACCACATGTGGAAAAGATCATTGAGTTTTGCCATGTTGACATTCACAGAACACACGAAACGGCTGTTAGTGTATAAGGTGACACGGGTTCAACAGCCGCCTGCTTCGTTTGTTTTTTTCACTGAGCATGAATGCTGTCAGAAGAAACAGTTGCAATAAACACAATCGTGGGCCATCTCAGAGGCCAAGCAAGTCTAATTTCATTCACCTGTGTCCAGGGTCTGCCTTCTTTCCTTCCAAGCGCCGGCGAACATCTAGCACGTGTGGCGCACATACCTACAATGGCCTACATGGCCTTTATGTCAAGGGGGTGTACATCAATATTTGCAGCGCCGAAAAAGTTTATAATGCAAAAAGAAACGTGATTGAAACGGATTACATAAATATTAATGATGAGGTTTGAAGCCATGTAGAAGAAAAGAAAATAATGACGTGCTTTTTCGTCACTAAAAATGAATATGTAGTTTTTTTTCTAAGTAACCTGATCACTGACACAAGTGCCTCACCCAGGCACACATATTCACTGTTATAAAACTTTCCTGCACGGTCACATCTATCATCACCGTCGCCTCATCATTAGCTATACTACTGAAGAAAACAAAACCATTTCTTACCAAGGTCATCAAGCTTGCGGAGTACATGAAAACAGACTTAAACATTACTTCTTACCGAACATTCTTTTTTCCTAACATTTGATGCTTCTTCTGCCACATACTTAGCCCGTAGAGTTATTATCCTATTATTGTCAGAGGTCAACAAACTATATAGGTTATGATTTTCTGTCGCAATGATATCGAAAAGTTGAGACTTCTGTCTGATATCGTTATAAGCTGCGCAAGAGAATAGAAAATGATCTTCATTTTCTCTCATACCATCTGTACACATTGCACACAAATCGTCTACACTGCCTTCGGGATTAAACCATCTTTTGTTTGCATTTAGTCCAAGTGTCCTACTTCTAAATCTAGCAAGCATATCCCTGTGCCATTTATTGGTAACTACAGTCAGAAATTTTTCAGGTTGTAAGATACTTTTAAACGAATGGAACCAGGAATACTTCGTATCATCTTCCATCTTGGAATGCCAATTTTGTTTTATAACATGCGATGAGACGGTCTTTTAAATTCCAGCATAAATGCTCTTTTTATCGCCAACCCCCCTTGACTAAGCCATACCACACCAAATCCGTTTACTGTCAAAACCTGTTTTATAGTAGCAACCCAGTTCTGCTTTCCTAACTCAAATTGCCGTAGTAACATATCGTATGCTTGTCTACATAATCTGCTTGTAGGTAGTTGGGTAAGTTTTTAACCAATATTTAATGCATTTCCAAAAAAACATCGAATGAAAAGAGGATATATTCCAGAATTACCATATGCCATTGTATTTGATGAATGCAATGGAATATTTAGAAACCGTTTAATCGCAAAAGTATGTACTTTTTCCATCTGCAGATTTTCTTCAAGTCCCCATATTTCTGCTGCGCATGTTAACATTGGTTCTATTTGTGTATCAAATAGCTTCCAAAATAAAGAGGGATCAATTGCATTTATTTTTTGCATTGCTCTTAGAATTTCTATTACTCCTTCTTCCCTTTCCTAAACGTTTCAGACCATCCGGAATGTAAACTTAACCTCGTTGTAAAGATCATTCCGAGGTATTTGTATGCATTGGTTACCTTTACCTCAGCATTAGAGTAATACCATTTTTCTCTCTGAGACAAGTAACCACCCATGCGAAAAAAATTATTATATTTGTCTTATCTAAATTAACAGTTAATTGTAATCTATCTGCTTCACACTTCAACACATGAAGCTGATTCTGTAGACCAACAGAAGTGCTTGAAACTAAAATTACATCATCAGCAAATAGCAACATAGATAATTCAACAGCAGCTCCAGGGATCATCTGTACACCATGTCTACCTTTTCTGGACATTTCAAGGGATAATTCATTTATAAAAAATGCAAACAACTGTGGACTCAAAAGACAGCCTTGTTTAACGCCACGTGGACATAAAAATAAATGAGAATAAGCATTCTTTTCACGCACACAACAAGCAATGACCGATTTTGTATATCCCACAAAGCGCCAGGTACAATTTACCATTGACACCGGTTGTCTCAGGACACGCCATAACATATTTCTATTTATAGAGTTAAACGCCTTTTTGAAAGTCCACAAAAGCGACATATAGTTTAGTGTTCTTCATGAGAAACTTTTGTACTAATGCATACAAAAGTGAAAATATGGTCAATAGTGCTGTATCCTGCTCGAAAACTTGCTTGTTCTTCAACTATCTTCTCCTCTCTCTGTGCCCAATTTGTTAATCTGTTGTTCAAAATATAAGTGTACACTTTACTAACTATACTTGTAAGAGCTACACCTCTGTAATTATCCCGGTTATTTGCATCCCCCTTTTTTATAGATCGGTACAATATTTGATTTCGACCATCCCTTGGGAAATGTCCCATTGTCAAATAATGTGTTTTTAATAACGAAACCAAAAAGTTTAGGACGGTTTCATTTGCATGTCTTAACATCTCACTGATTATTTTATCTGATCCAGTACTTTTCCCATGTTTTTAGATGCCTAATACTTGATTTCACTTCTTCTAATGTGATAGGATCATTAAATAAAGGTTTCACCCAACATTTCTTCGACTTCAACGTCTTCGGTAAACGAAACATCGCATTCATTTCTCAAATGAGTTGAATACACTACAAAAAATGGTCGTGCCACTGTTGTGAAGTTATTTCATTATAGATAACAGCCTTTCTATCAATTTGACCTGATTGTCGTCCAAAACAACCTTGGATCATTTTTCGACTCTTTTAACTTTAGCATTTTTGTTTCGTCAAATGCCCTCTTCTTTTCTTTCCTCAGTTCAGTGTATTGCTTCCTCTCTTCAGTATAAATGTTCTTCTTCTCAATTTTTCCCTTTGACTGTTCTAGCTCTCTGAAATTGCTGTAACAGTCTTTTGACAATTTTTTTCTTCTTATCACATTCATCATCAAACCATTCGTTCGCTGTTCTTTTCTTCCTACTTACCATCCTAATCATACACGCAGCAGCTCCATATAAAGCATTCGAAAAACGTTCAAAAACACATTCATTCATATCATTAACTAAAATATCCGTGGCTGTGGCAATGCTCTCTTTAAATTCGTCAGAATTTAACTCGTCTTTAAACATCTGTACGTTTTCATCTGACCATATCACTCGCTCTTCACTGGTGGTGGGTATAGATGGCATAAATTTTCTGACTGGACATTGTTTCCATGTAAGCTGCACTGGTAAATGCCATGAAAAAAGATTATCATTCACTTTTAAATTGCAACCAGAAGCTATTTCTCTTGACACCAAAAAATAATCAATAACACTACAACCATGTGGAGATACAAAAGTAAATTCTCCTTCCGCATCAGTGCTACATGAACCATTTACAAGCGAAAGATTAAACATAAAACAGAAATCCAACAACGACTGTCCAAAATTGTTCACAATTACATCCTTGGAACAACGCTTTGTGTGTAGTAATCTTCATCCTCATCATCTGCACACTGTACATAATTAAACATCTGCTCCTCTGTAGGTTGTTCATTACCTGTCCTAGCATCGAAGTCACCACACATTACGAAGTAAACATTTCATAATTGATAGTTTGCAATACATTTTCTTCAAGAATCAGAATCCCATCTTTCAGTTCCTTGTTATTGTAAAGTGGTCCTCCTTCTGGGACTACATAACACGCCAGAAGAATAACATCTTTATTAACACCCAAAAACGCATTTATTTATCCGGACAACAACCACATTCTCACACATTCATTTCTTCCACAAAGTCAGCAAGCTGTTTTCTAATAAAGTAATAAAACACCTCCAGAATTTCTACCGTGGGATGACAATTTTTTGGCAGGGGAGCTAAATTTTATATACTAATTAAAGACGCTACTAAAGTCAAAAAGAGGCATCAATGAAAGTTTCCGTTAAAACATACAATGTCGAAATCTGAAACAAAATTTACAAAAGAAATGTCAGCAAGTTTTTTATACAGATTTTCAACATTGTAGTTCAGAAATTTGAGTTCAGACACTTGATGACCTGGCCTGTCCTATCGACATGTGTTTGTGCTGGAGCGCAAGGCGCGACCACACGTTGTTGGGGCAGGTGATTTATTCAAACTATGAGGCCGCCCGCTGAGGTAGGTATGCATCCCCGCTTGTTGTTTCTCTCTACTTGGCGACTTCGCACTGCCGTTTGCACGTGGCCCCAGCGCTTGTCGTCCGCCACGCACATTTCTGTCCAGTTGGGGTGCAGCAGTACTGGCACTCACTCCGTCACACTGGCGTGTTGCACGGGCTCTAGAACTGGAGTTCTCATCACGGGTCCGGGGTAGCGGGATTTTGCGGCCATTACCTGCGGGCTGGTCACATGGCGGGGGAAACCCCCATAGTGACGTGACCACTGGCAATGGGTGGGGAAGGGGGAGGGGTGACTGTGATCTAAGTCCCGGTGGGTGGGGGAGGGATTATTCTTCCTGGTGCTGTCACCTGTTCCTGCAGTCACCTCCGCATAACTTTTGTCCTCATTCCTACGAGGCGCGACTGTCAGTTTCCCCTTTACAAAAAGGCTGCTTTGCCTTCTCTCTTTGCTGTGGCTATTATGTTCATTTGTCTGTGGGTCAGATCATTTGCTATCCTTAGCCCTTTTCTCTCTAACTTTCCCCTGACGAGAGAGAGAGAGAGAGAGAGAGAGAGAGAGAGAGAGAGAGAGAGAGAGTCCATATGTGCATGTGCGTATTTGTACGGGTACGGGTATGTGTGTGTGCGTGCGTGCGTGCGTGCGTGCGTGCGTGTGTGTGTGTGTGTGTGTGTGTGTGTGTGTGTGTGTGTGTGTGTGTGTGTGTGTGTGTGTGTGTGTGAGGCCAATGAGGAACAGGAACATAATCATAAACATTAGTAAGTCAGCTTCAGAAAAAAAAAAAGAATTGATATGGAATTTTTAAAAAAAATCCTGGCTGGCTCCAAAGGAAATACGCAATACATTCTGTTAAGAATGAAAATATATGTATTCAACATTCAAGCAAATATATCGAGGGTATCCAAGCATCTCAATGTTCTGAAAGTTTACAGGAGACGATTTTTTAAACCTTCAGCTGTTGTAGCATGAAAACAAATTAAGTGAGCGCCTCGTAACTTTTACACAAAGTAAATCAACATCATTTCTGTTAAAAGCATTTTCTTGAACTTGCCTTTATCTATTGTGCTAAGTGTGAACAATACCATTCAAACATGCATAAGATACTCAGTTTTCGACTGAAAACACAAGTGGTTTCGAAGGGTAAGCTACCACTTATCTGGAGATAAGTATATTTTGGTGAGATTCCACCAAGAAAGGGAAGTAACTGAGCCAGGGAAACCCAGTGTATCCAGCTATTGGGCTGTCGCTGTCAGGATTGTTTTATAGTTCGGCAGAAAGTGGGCCCCTAGCTGAGCTCCAAGGCTCAGGTTGATGACACCTTCTTTGCAGATACGAACTAGTTCGTAACCTTAAGAAGTTCGTAACACAAAGAACGTGTTTCATGACGACTATGTAGAGGGATTTTGTGCGTAGATGAGTTCGTAACTTTAGTAATGGTCCGCCCCCCCCCCCTCCCCACCAACACACACACACACACACACACACACACACACACACACACACACACACACACACACACACACACACACCACCACCACCACCACCACCACCACTAACCCTGTTCATAGCTACGCCAACAGCACAGCTGCTCAGCTTTATCAGTACCCAGACTGTTTTCGTTTTTTTTTCCTTTTCTTTTTCTCCTCCAACTAGTCCCTTACACGCCATGCATAGTCTGTATGTTTTTCAAAAAAATGAACACAGTCTTGCTGAATTTTAGTGTTTTGACGTTCGATACACAATGTCTGGGTTTGTTCGTACAGGCACTCTCACACCGATAATGTGCTGCGTATGCAAAGTGAACAACACAAATGAAACAAAAAAAACGTAGTACTGAATTAACTTTCTTTTCTTTCAGGTTTTCCCAAAAGAGAGAGAGAGGAGAGACAAGACACACTGATGTGCTTTTTTACATCCAGTCCTCGCCCTGAGTAGGGTCAACAACATAAAATAAGATGAGGTAACAAAGGAAGCATGCAAAAAAGT
>JADBJO010009273.1:45978-50978 GCA_016801955.1 Conus betulinus
AGTATTGCGCATGTTTATGTCTGTACTGTTTTCATTGTTTTGTCGCTCAGGAAGGCTTACTGCCGAAAATGTCTTGTTTTGTGTCGTGCATTAAAGTGTGTTACTTCACACTTTGTTTTGTGTGCTCTTCTGCTTTTTCGT
The DNA here is from genome assembly GCA_016801955.1 of Conus betulinus. NCBI lineage: Eukaryota > Metazoa > Mollusca > Gastropoda > Neogastropoda > Conidae > Conus > Conus betulinus. Next base: position 46,120 of record JADBJO010009273.1, read on the forward strand.
CATATTCTCTTGCTCTCTTTGCCCTCCCTCCTCCTCCTGCCACCAACCCTTCCTTACCTCTTACCTCCTACCTCCCTCCCCTGCTACTCTTTTGGCAGTGAGTGAGCGGTCTTTGAAGTCACCGTCGCCGGCAGCATGAAAGAGGTAAACCGGGTGGATGCTTTCTTTCTTTCATGCCCCCCCCCCCCTTCACACACACACACACACACTTCACCCATATCTTCCACCTCTTCCTCCCCCCTAACACGCCACCCTTTTTTGCCACAACTGGGCGGTCTTTGAAGTCACCGTCGTCGGCGGCATGAAAGACGAAGACCACGTGGATATTTGTGATAAGGTGACCACCGTTCGCACACGTGGACACGCACACACACACACACACAGATTAGTATGAACATGCTCTCTCTCTCTCGAAGAAGAAGAAGAAGAAGATGTATTGCAAACTATCAATTATGAAAATGTTTACTTCGTAATGTGTGGTGACTTCGATGCTAGGACAAGTAATGAACAACCTAGAGAGGAGCAGATGTTTTATTATGTACAGTGTGCAGATGATGAGGATGAAGATTATTACATAAAACGTTGTTCCAAGGATGCAATTGTGAACAATTTTGGACAGTCGTTGTTGATTTTTGTTTTCTGTTTAATCTTTCGATTGTAAATGGTTCATGTAGCGCTGATGCAGAAGGAGAATTAACTTTCGTATCTCCACATGGATGCAGTGTTATTGATTATTTTTTGGTGTCAAGAGAAATAGCTTCTGGTTGCAATTTAAAAGTGAATGATAATCTTTTTTCATGGCATTTACCAGTGCTGCTTACTTGGAAACAATGTTCAGTCAGGCATGATATGCCAGCTGCACCCATCATCAGTGAAGAGCGAGTAATATGGCCAGATGAAAACGTGCAGATGTTTAAAGACGAGTTAAATTCTGACGAATTTAAGGAGAGTATTACCAGAGCCACGGATATTTTAGTTAATGATGTGAATGAGTGTGTTGAACTTTTTTCGAATGCATTATATGGAGCTGCTGCGTATATGCTTAGGGTGATAAGTAGGAAGAAAGAACAAGGAACGAATGGTTTGATGATGAATGTGATAAGCAGTAAAAATTGTCAAAAGACTGTTACAGCAATTTCAGAGAGCTAGAACAGTCAAAGGAAAAACTGAGAAGAAGAACATGTATACTGAAGAGAGGAAAAACAATACATTAAGAAAAAGGCATTTGACGAAAAGCAAGTGCAAAAGTTAAAAGAGTCGATAAATGATCCAAAGTTGTTCTGGACGACAATCAGGTCAATTAATAGAAAGGCTGTTATTTATAATGAAATAACTTCACAACAATGGCACGACCATTTTTGCAGTGTATTCAACTCATTTGAGAATGAACACGACGTTGCAAATACAGAACACGTTGAAGTCGTAGGAATGTTGGGTGAACCTTTATTTAATGATCCTATCACATTAGAAGAAGTGAAATCAAGTATTAGGCATCTGAAAAATTGGAAAAGTGCTGGGTCGGATAAAATAATCAGTGAGATGTTAAGACATGCAAATGATTACGTCCTAAACTTTTTGGTTTCATTATTCAACACATTATTTGACAATGGGACATTTCCCAAGGGATGGCCGAAGTCAATTATTATCCCGATCTATAAAAAAGGGGAATGCAAATAGTCCAGATAATTACAGAGGTGTAGCTCTTACAAGTGTAGTTAGTAAAGTATACACTTATATTTTGAACAAAAGATTAACAAATTGGGCACAGAGAGAGGAGAAGAAGTTGAAGAACAAGCAAGTTTTCGAGCAGGATACAGCACTATTGACCATATTTCACATTTGTATGCATTAGTTCAAAGTTTCTCATGAAGAACACTAAACTATATGTCGCTTTTGTTGAATTTAAAAAGGCGTTTGACTCTATAAATAGAAATATGTTATGGCATGTCCTGAGAAAAACCGGTGTCAATGGTAAATTGTACCTGGCGCTTTGTGGGATATACAAATCGGTCATTGCTTGTGTGCGTGAAAAGAATGCTTATTCTGATTTATTTTTATGTCCACGTGGGCGTAAAACAAGGCTGCCTTTTGAGTCCACAGCTGTTTGCATTTTTTTAATAAATGAATTATCCCTTGAAATGTCCAGAAAAGGTAGACATGGTGTACAGATGATCCCCGGAGCTGTTGAATTATTTATGTTGCTATTTGCTGACGATGTAATTTTAGTTTCAAGCACTGCTGTTGGTTTACAGAATCAGCTTGAAGTATTGAAGTGTGAGGCAGATAGTTACAATAACTGTTAATTTAGATAAGACAAAACATAATAATAATTTTTCGCATGAGTGGTTACTTGTCTCAGAGAGAAAAATGGTATTACTCTAATGCTGAGGTAAAGGTGACCAATGCATACAAATACCTCGGAATGATCTTTACAACGAAGTTAAGTTTACATTCCGGATGGTCTGAAACGTTTAGGAAAGGGAAGAAAGGAGTAATAGAAATTCTAAGAGCAATGAAAAAATAAATGCAATTGATCCCTCTTTATTTTGGAAGTTATTTTCATACTCAAATAGAACCAATGTTAACATATGCAGCAGAAATATGGGGACTTTAAGAAAATCTGCAGATGGAAAAAAAAGTACATACTTTGCGATTAAACGGTTTCTAAATATTCCATTGCACTCATCAAATACAATGGCATATGGTGATTCTGGAAGATATCCTCTTTTCATTCGATCTTTTGGCAAAAATGTTAAGTATTGGTTAAAACTTACCCAACTACCTACAAGTAGATTATGCAGACAAGCATACGATATGTTGCTACGGCAATTTGAGTTAGGAAAGCAGAACTGGGTTGCTACTATAAAGCAGGTTTGACAGTAAACGGATTTGGTGTGGTATGGCTCAGTCAGGGGGTTGGCGATGAAAGAACATTTATGTTGGAATTTAAAGACCGTCTCATCGCATGTTATAAACAAAATTGGCATTCCAAGATGGAAGATGATATGAAGTATTCTTGGTTTCATTCGTTTAAAAGTATCTTACAACCTGAAAAATTCTGACTGTAGTTACCAATAAATGGCACAGGGATATGCTTGCTAGATTTAGAAGTAGGACACTTGGACTAAATGCAAACAAAAGATGGTTTTAATCCCGAAGGCATTGTAAACGATTTGTGTGTAATGTGTACAGATGGTATGAGAGAAAATGAAGATCATTTCATATTCTTCTGTGCAGCTTATAACGATATCAGACAGAAGTCTCAGCTTTTCAATTTTATTGCGACAGAAAATCATAACTTATATAGTTTGTTGACCTCTGACAATAATAGGATAATAACTCTACTGGCTAAATATGTGGCAGAAGCATCAAATGTTAGGAAAAAAAGAAATGCTCGGTAAGAACTAATGTTTGAGTAATGTTTGAGTTTGTTTTCATGTATTCAGCAAGCTTGATGACCTTAGTAAGAAATGTTTTTTCTTTTCTTCACTAGTATAGCTAGTGATGAGACGGACAGTGATGATAGATGTGACAGTGCAGGAAAGTTTTATAACAGTGAATGTGTGTGCCTGGGTGAGGCACTTGTGTCTATGATCATGTTGTTACTTAGAAATAAAAACTACATATTCATTTTTAGTGACGAAAAAGCACGTCATTACTTTCCTTTTCTTCAGCATGGCTTCAAGATAGTTTTAAACCTTCGATTTTGATCCCACATGCCGCTTCAAAGGACTGTACAACTGAATGCGAAGCTTTTTTCTCGAACATTTCGATTCTTATCATTTTTTTTTTGAGTTGACATTCCATAGCACATCATGGCCTTGGTACAATTCAATCAAATGTTTGGTCTCCGAATCGGACAGTCTGCCCGCCTTGTTGGACGACGCCATTTTTCCTTGTGCCTTGATTGTTGGCTCAATGCTGAGCGTTGATTTGTTGGAGGATACTAACTGTCCGTTTCGAACAGATCACGCTGCATCTCGAACGGCCGGGTTTAACTGGGTGCTGAAGACTGTTTGAGATGTACGTTTACTATGACAGACGCTACGTTTGGGATGGGGTTCGATCGGTACTTCCGAAGCGTACGGGCGGGGAGGCTCGTGTGTCAGCCGCTTTACTTTGCTTTGGGTCTGTGTGGGTTGGTCATTGTTTTGTTTGTCAGTGCAACTGTTAGTGAGTTGGCATGACTGGTCACCCCATTTATGTCCAGTCTGTTTACATTCTCCGCAAACTGCATCATTCTTGCACCCTGACACATGGTGACCAGACTGAAAACAGTGAGAACAACAACAACAACAAAAACATGTCTTTTGCAGAGACTTTTCTGTGGTATATCCTTGCTGCAAAAAATAGTTATCTCCATGGTTTGTTCAAGTGGACACTGGGGAATGGTAATAGAAAGAAATCTTCAGCCCATTAAGAATCTTGTCAGCTTGTTATCTGTCTCTGGCTCGCTCCATTCTTATCTGCGAGCGCAGGTCATTGCCAGCCTGTGCAAGGGCCTTCTCAATTTCAGAGTCAGCAACTGGAATGGGGAGGTCGTCTGTCCACACTTTTGTGGTTGGATTTTCTCTCACCTGTATCTCACAGAATGTAAGGGTTGGTGTTGGATCCCTGGAGTGAGGTGTTGGTAAAAACCAGACCTTTCACCACAAGTTCCGTAAGGGCCCCCTTGGTCGCTGGATATAATACGCCACAGGCCTCGGACGTTTCAGGCTCCGATGATGGAACCCTGTCCCACTCCTCTTTCAGCAGTCAAACATACCTCCAGTACCATAGGCCAATCGTCGAGGTTGTCCGGGATATCTTTCTCTTTCAAAAAGACTGGTTTTACTGTAGAAAAAAAAAAAAAAAAGTTG
>JADBJO010009273.1:55978-85598 GCA_016801955.1 Conus betulinus
CGCGATTACATGAGACAGTACAGATTAAGAAAAAGATTATTGATTCGTGCGTTACACTATAGGTTAGTCGTGTGACACAAGGGAGCGTATTGACTGAACGTGGCCCAGGGTTTGAGTGAAATTTTTAACACTGTTCACGGGATTTGAATATAAACAGGCGTTGACCTGTATCGGTGCGCACTCTGACAATGGAACAGATGATTTAGGTGAAGAAGAGGCGGACTGTGCCCATTGATAAAGGCAGAGGCCTAACACATACAAAAGTATGTGAATTGTAGTTGATTGACTGGTCCTCAAGCTGTAAGTATCTTATTTTATATTGTGAGATCTAGATGATTCTCCATTTTGTTTTCAACGGTTTATTGTTGTCGGAACTGAAACTATGTTTGAAAAATTGAAGAGTTCAAAAATGTTAAAGTGTAACATGACTGCTATCTGGCTGGCAGTGTTTTGAACTCGTGTTTATCTGGTTTCTTATAGCTGGGCCGACTCCCCGTGCGGTAGAGGAATGAAGAGACTGGAGATCGGGCACTAAGGTGGATGGCCGGGGCTGCACACGTTCCAGGTCAAGTTCTGATCCACGGGAAGATCCAGGTTGGGCAAAAGTTTGTCGCTGACCAGTAAATGTGATATGTAGTGGGCAGTATGGGATCCCCGCACAGAGGAAGCCAGTTCTGGACACCACAGAGATTGTGTGCAGACACTTGCAGTGAGTAAACCTGCAACATTAGTATTGAGCGCAGAAGAAGCGTGCTTGATCGTTGCACCAGCTGAAAGAATCACAGATTATGAAAATATATAAGCTTTGATTGATGCCAGAGTAAAGAACCCCCCATGGGATTTTAAAAGATTAAGGAGGGGATGAATCGAAATTGACCTTTGTTTGCGTCTTATGTGTATGGAGTGGATGCAGTTGTGTGCGGAGGAAAGACGTCATGTTCGTCGTGTGTGTGTGCGTGCATGCATGGATAACCAACGTTCTGACACTGGGCAATGCACAAGCACAGAGGACAGCCTTACCGGGGAGAGAACCAGATGGTGAAAGAGTTGATAACCAGTAAATAAGGAGGAGTCATTCAAATTAAAGACAAGTCAGGGAAATGCCCACTGTGGAATAATGTGTTCTATAGTGTTGGACCAGGTAATGGTCGAACTTGTCTCACATAAAATTGATGGAGACCATTGTGTAGAACTGTTCCTCAATCAACCCATTCTCACAGTGAATGCAGAAGCAGCAATGAAAATTGCTCCAAAAAGAGACGTCGGCTGGAGAAGACGGTGAACTAGCAGAGCTGATACAGACTGGTGAGGAAAAGCTATTAAGGTCATGACAGTTAAAGTGGACGGCAGATTCCATCCCCTTCTATTGCTACCTTGAACATTGCCTGAAAATAATCAAGTACTGATTTAGTTTGGGATGGGACACTAAATATTTACTAAAAAAAAAAAAAAACGTTACAAGTGGTTCGAACGCACGACCATCAGGTCTGCAGGAAAACACTCCAAATTTTGAGTGGAATATCTCGTTCATGGTTCCGCCTTCAGAGAATAATCCTCTTCATCAGCAATGATGGTATCACCTTACGACTGTACTCTGTTCAGAATGGCTTGCGTCATTGCATTGCTAGGATGGCTGGTCAAACTGACAGTTTGATAGTTCTGGTTGTTGTTGAAATTCCGTTCATTTTATCAAACGTTTACAAAAGTGTAACTTCATATGGGAAAAATGCAGTAGAACTACGAGTTGTTATTACTACGTGTGTAGGGCAACAATAAGACATAAAATCATGTTTCTTTCTTCTTCTTCTTCTTCTCTGAATTAGTCTTTTACACGCTATTATACTACTTCTTAAACATAGATCTAGTTCTCATGTGTACTTGTATCTTCTATTTTCCTGTAAACACGCAAGGCATGGATCCTTACATTGGATTTGCAGAGAAGAATCAAACCATGGAAATGAAATGCTACCACCAAGAAAACTAAACATCATATCGTATCGCCCATCGACAGTGGTGACCCCGACTTGGAAATTAGTTTTTGTTTCATACCCCTCCCCTTGGTTGTGATGTTCCCCACCCCATTTTGAATTGGAAAAAAAAATTCCTTTTAAGGTATCAGTGAATGTTGTGTGAGAACATTTGATTATTACGTATAATTACCTTTTCTATTTGGATACACCCCCCCCCCCCCCCCCTACTAATTTCCTTTATATTGTAAAATTTCCATTTAAACCCCTCCCCATATTTCCTTTCTTGATTTATTATTCAGCAATTTGAACAGAATTTGCTGTGAAATCCCCTCCTCCTTTTGTATTCCCACGGTTTTTATTTTTCTACTGAGTATTTTAAGGATTTTCATGTACCCCCCCCCCCCCCCCCCCATCATATACCCTCCCCAGTACTTTATCAATTTTCTTTTTGGTAATTTTCTTGTTTAAACTCCTTCCAGTATTTATTATTAATTGCATACTTGTATTCCTTTCATTATTTTGAATCAATTTCTTTATATTGTATCCATTTCCTGATTTTTTATTTCAAATTTTGAAATAATTTTGTTTTGCGAGTCATTTCCTGCGTATTTGATTCAGTCTGTGCATTTTCTTGATTGGTGCATTGACTTGTCCAAACTAAAAAGGATTATGCGGAACTTCGTGATCTGTTTTTTTGTGTGAGCAGATTTTAAACAGTGTTTCAAAGGACTTGGCTGTTTTTTTCTAAAGGAAAGGTCGGTTGCGAGCGCTGACGAAATGTGCGAGCTTGCGGAACAGTACAGGACTGCGCATCCTGATCGAACATTTGCCCGCAAGGGAACGGACACGGTTTTCGATGTAAATGTCGCTTCCTTCGCACATCACCAAAACAGTGTTGGTTCAGACCGTGGATTTGGCTCTTGGCGATCAAATCAGAACCGTAATCGTTACCGTGGAGGTCAAAATTCCCGTGGTGGTCAAAATTCTCGTAGCAGACGGGATCATGGCACCGGTTTGAACAGTCTGCTACCGGTGGTGGTCAGCAGTCTGGTCATTTAGGTGCAAATACTGGTACACCTAGAGGTGGTCAAACAGCGTCTAACTCTCGGTATCCGCGTAACCGTGGCCGACAGCGCGGACAAGCTCATAATACCTCAGGTTCACCCACAGGTTGTTACAATTGTGGTTGCTGGTTTCATAAAGCTCAGGATTGCCCATCTGTAGAGCAGTCAGCAGTGAATGTGGCGGGTATGTCAGACAATGTTTCTGATCCATCTACTGTAGCCCATTCGGTGGTGTCACATGTTAACACTGACGGTTTACTAGTTGAGTCAGGAACTGTCAATGGGTTTCACTGTTCTGTGTTGAGGGACACAGGTTGCACTACTGCGAGAGTGTGGCGTTCTTTTGTTCTTCTGCACCAGTTCACTGGTGAAGAACAACATTGTCATTCTTTTGGAGGTAAGATTGAAGTTTCCCTCTTGCTGTGGTCTCAGTTAGTACACCTTACTTTGAGGGTGAGGTGCTTGCCTGTGTTATTGAGATCCCAGTAATGGATCTCATTCTTGGTAATCTTCCAGGTGTTACTTCAACATGTTCAGGTGCTGGTGGATCTCTTTTGTCCCATGTTATGTGACTACTTGTTTACAGGCAGACAAGGAGAAACAGTTGCCTGTACCGTTGTCAGTGCCTGATTTGTGTATGCTGGATGTACAGCCTAAGGAATTTGCTGCTATGCAGAAGCGTGATGCCTCTTTGAGTCATTTGTTCTCTTCAGTTGTAACTGAGGTACCTTCCCCTTTGACTAAGCCTGTTTTTGTTTTTTTTTAATGATGTTCTATGTCGCTTGGTCAAGGACATGGGTGAAGTTAAGCATCAGGTGGTAGTTCCTCAGGGAGTTGCGTAACGTTGTGCTTCATACTGCGCATGACAGCATTTTTTCTGGTCATTGTGGGATCAGACGTACTCTACAGCGAGTTCTGCATCGTTCATTTGGCCAGGAGTGTCTCAGTCAGTCGAGGAGTATTGTCGTTCATGTGATACTTGTCAGAAGACTGTGTCTCGTAACCGCGTCCCTTGTGCGCCGTTGCACAAGATGCCGTTGGTTTCAGTACCTTTTGAGAAGGTAGCGATGGATTTGGTTGGTCCTTTGGAGGTGTCGTCTTCTGGATTTCGGTACGTTCTGACGTTGGTGGATACAGCTACTCGGTTTCCGGAGGCTGTCCCACTCAAACGTATTGATACAGTCACTGTGGTGGAGGCTCTTCTTTCTATTTTTTTCAAGGTATGGTTTGCCTTCCGAAATTCTTACTGATTGTGGTACTCAGCTTGTTTCGGACCTGATGAAGGAAGTGTACCGTCTGTTGTCTATTTCTTCTGTTACCACTACTCCATACCACCCTCAGTCTAACGGGATGGTGGAAAGGTTTAATGGCACCTTGAAGTCCATGCTGAAGAAGGTTTGTCGTGACTGTCCCAAGCAGTGGGATCGGTACATCCGGCTGTTCTGTTTGCATATCGGGAGTTGCCGAATATGACTTTAGGGTTTTTTTTTTCCTTTTGAGTTACTTTTCGGTCATTCACCCCGTGGTCCTATTGCTTTGTTAGCTGATAAGTGGACTGGCACACAGATGACTGACGATGACAAAAACATTTACCAATATGTACATGACTTGCACAATTGGGATACTGACAGTTGTGCTCAGGCACAACAGACCGCTGACAGTCAGACCAACAAGTATAAGGTGTACACAGACAGAAAGAGCTCTCCTCGTTCATTGAAAGTGGGTGATCAAGTTTTTTGTTTTGCTCTCTGATGAACAGAATAGTTGAAGATTTCCTGGAAAGGTCCTTTTCTTGTGAAAGAAAGGTGTTCACCTGTCAACTATCGTATTGACATGCATGGGAAGTCCAAGGTTTTCCACATCAATATGTTGAAAGAGTATGTGGTTCGGACGAATGTTGCTGTCAATTTCGATGTTGCTCTTTGTGTTCCTCAGGGATTAGACTCTGTGTCTGCATTGTCTAATGAGTTACCTGTGGATTGTGTTGTTTCCACTGGTGTTTCAGATGCAGAGTGTTCACATTGCCCCCTGTTTCTCCCCCGTTGGGTGTACATGATGTACATTGTTCCTCTGTAGGAGTTGTACAGGATGTGAGTGATGATGACGTTTTTCATTCATTACCTACCTTGTCTGTTCAAGGCGAGACATTTCGTGATGTAAAGGTTGCTCCTGAGTTGTCAGACACTCAAAAGTCTCAGTTGATGAGTGTTTTTGGAGGATTTTTCTGATGTCTTGACAGATACACCAGGGAAGGCTGTACAGGTAGATCCACACTGTATTAATCTGACTACAGATGTTCCTGTTAGGGTCAAGTCTTACCCTTTGCCTTTTGCAAAGAGGGAGATCATTCAGAGAGAGGTTCAGGTTATGTTGGATCTTGGAGTGATTGAACCGTCTATATCACCGTACAGTTCTCTCCAGTCGTTCTGGTGGGTAAGCCTGATGGCTCAATTCGATTCTGTATCGATTATTGGGCTCTCAATAAGGTCACTGTGTTCGACTCTGAAACGGATTCCAGATGTTGAGGATATTTTCTGTCGTTTGTCTGAAGGTCGGTATTTTGTCAAAGTAGACCTTGCGAAGGGATACTGGCAGATACCTATGTTGCCTCAGGATAAGGAAAAGACTGCGTTTCAAACTCCTTTTGGGTTGTTTCAGTGGACGAGAATGCTTTTCGGTTGCAGAATGCACCAGCTACATTCGCAAGAATGATGTGGAAGCTGCAGTTGTATCAGTTTTCAGCTGTAAGTTTTTTTTTGATGACATTCTTCTTGCAGCTCGTCTTTGGCAGCAGTTGCTGGACTACTTACGCATGCTTTTGACCTGTCTCAGGTTGTCTGGGTTGACAGCTCGTCCGTCAAAAGTGCTGGCTGGTTTTCAGGAGTTGGAGTTTTGGGGACATATGATTTCCGTTGGTCATGTTCGTCCAGAAGTCAAGAAAGTACAAAAGATTTTGTCTGTGGGTAAGCCAACTACGAAGAAGCAGGTTCGCTCTTTGTTGGGTCTTTTGTCCTACTATCGCAGATATGTTCCTCATTTTGCTAGTCTTACTGCACCTTTGACTGAACTAAGGGAGATAAGAAGCGTCAGATTGAGTGGTCTGATGAGTGTCAGAAAAGTTTGGAGAAGGGCTCAAGCTGTACTCAATTCATTTCCTGTGTTACTTCTTCCTAACTTGGATGACGATTTTGTCTTACGTACAGATGCTAGCAGTAAGGGCATGGGTGCATGTTTGCTACAGGAAAAGTCAGGACTTTTTTACATCCAGTGCAATACGCTAGCAAAGGTTTTCTGTGGTGCAAGAGAGATACTCGACTATTGAAAGGGAGTGTCTTGCTTTGGTCTGGGGACTGGACAAGTTTGCTAGGTTTTTATCAGGGAGACCTTTTGTTTTGCAAACTGACCACAGACCGTTGACATTTTTGAAAGCGTCAAAATAAAATAATCGCCTGTTAAGATGGGCATTAAGCATTCAAGAGTACTGTTTCACTGTTGAGTCTATCTCTGGGACATCTAATATTTTCGCAGATTTGTTGTCCAGGGCGTAGTGCTATACCATGTGTTTTATGGTTTGCTGATGCTGTATTTTGTATTTGTGATTGATCATTGCTTATTCATTTCTGTCTTGTAAGCTACAGTTAGCTACAATTTTGGATGAGTATGGTCTACACAAGATACAAGTCTAAGAATTGTGTATATACACTATTGCTGTATCATTTTGTGGTCAAATTGTCTGTATTTCTCTTACTTGTGTTCATGGGTGAAAATGATTTAGTGTAGTGTCATTGTAAATGACCATTTGAAATTGGCTGCTGTGGATGTTGATGGTCATGTAGATAATTTTGAACCATGATTGGCGATTTTAACGTGTGTCTCATGCTGTTGATACACGTTGGATTTCTTGAGGTTGTCGTTTGAAAGATCACTGCATATTTTAATATCTTCGTATGGGTGCTTACTGTTTCATCTATGCATATAGTGGAGTTCTTAATGGTTTCATCTTGCATATTCTGTTGAGTTCGGCAGGAAGTGTATGGATCATGCAAGTGTTGTGCTTAAGATGTGGATTATATATTTTGTAGATATTGAGGTGATCCATGGATAAAAAGTGTTGATTCCTTTAATGAATATACTTTGTGCATTTGATATGTATATATAGTACTTCTGGTTTTGGGTTCCTCTGTGGGGTCTCCTTTTGCAAGGTTTCTCTGGTGGCAAAATATCTTACCCCGGGAAGGGGGGTGTCATGTAATGTGGAGCGATTTTCGTATGCTACACGATACATGAGACAGTACAGATTAAGAAAAAAATTATTGATTTGTGCGTTACACTATAGGTTAGTCGTGTGACACAAGGGAGCGTATTGACTGAACGTGGCCCAGGGTTTGAGTGAAAATTTTTAACACTGTTCACGCGATTTGAATATAAACAGGCGTTGACCTGTATCGGTGCGCACTCTGACAATGGAACAGATGATTTAGATGAAGAAGAGGCGGACTGTGCCCATCGATAAAGGCAGAGGCCTAACACATACAACAGTATGTGAATTGTAGTTGATTGACTGGTCCTCAAGCCGTAAGTATCTAATTTTATATTGTGAGAATCTAGATGATTCTCCATTTTGTTTTGAACAGTTTATTGTCGGAACCGAAACTATGTTTGAAAAATTGAAGAGTTCAAAAATGTTAAAGTGTAACATGACTGCTATCTGGCTGGCAGTGTTTTGAACTCGTGTTTATCTGGTTTCTTATAGCTGGGGGCCGACTCCCCGTGCGGTAGAGGAATGAAGAGACTGGAGATCGGGCACTAAGGTGGAAGGCCGGGGGCTGTCCGCGTTCCTGGGTCAAGTTCTTATCCGCAGGAAGATCCAGGTTGGGCAAAAGTTTGTCGCTGACCAGTAAATGTGATATGTAGTGGGCAGTATGGGATCCCCGCACAGAGGAAGCCAGTTCTGGACACCACAGAGATTGTGTGCAGACACTTGCAGTGAGTAAACCTGCAACATTAGTATTGAGCGCAGAAGAAGCGTGCTTGATCGGTTGCACCAGCTGAAAGAAGAATCACAGATTATGAAAATATATAAGCTTTGATTGATGCCAGAGTAAGAAACCCCCATGGGATTTTTAAAAGATTAAGGAGGGGATGAATCGAAATTGACCTTGTTTGTTTGCGTCTTATGTGTATAGAGTGAGTGGATGCAGTTTGTGTGCGGAGGAAAGACGTCATGTTCGTGTGTGTGTGTGCGTGCATGCATGGATAACCAACGTCTGACACTGGGCAATGCACAAGCACAGAGGACAGCCTGAATAAAACCCTTACCGGGGAGAGAACCAGATGGTGAAAGAGTTGATAACCAGTAAATAAGGAGGAGTCATTCAAATTAAAGACAAGTCAGGGAAATGCCCACTGTGGAATAATGTGTTCTATAGTGTTGGACCAGGTAATGGTCGAACTTGTCTCTCACATAAAATTGATGGAGACCATTGTGTAGAACTGTTCCTCAATCAATCAACCCATTCTCACAGTGAATGCAGAAGCAGCAGCAATGAAAATTGCTCCAAAAAGAGACGTCGGCTGGAGAAGACGGTGAACTAGCAGAGCTGATACAGACTGGGTGAGGAAAAGCTATTAAGGTCATGACAGTTAAGTGGACGGCAGATTCCATCCCCTTCTATTGCTACCTTGAACATTGCCTGAAAATAATCAAGTACTGATTTAGTTTTGGGATGGACACTAAATATTTACTAAAAAAAAAAAAAAAAACGTTACAAGTGGTTCGAACGCACGACCATCAGGTCTGCAGGAAAACACTCCAATTTTGAGTGGAATATCTCGTTCATGGTTCCGCCTTCAGAGAATAATCCTCTTCATCAGCAATGATGGTATCACCTTACGACTGTACTCTGTTCAGAATGGCTTGCGTCATTGCATTGCTAGGATGGCTGGTCAAACTGACAGTTTGATAGTTCTCTGGGTTGTTGTTGAAATTCCGTTCATTTTATCAAACGTTTACAAAAGTGTAACTTCATATGGGAAAAATGCAGTGGAACTACGAGTTGTTATTACTACGTGTGTAGGGCAACAATAAGACATACAATCATGCTTCTTTCTTCTTCTTCTTTCTTCTTCTTCTTCTGAATTGAATTAGTCTTTACACGCTATTATACTACTTCTTAAACATAGATCTAGATCTAGTTCTCATGTGTACTTGTATCTTCTAGTTCCCTGTAAACACGCAAGGCATGGATCCTTACATTGAATTTGCAGAGAAGAATCAAAACCATGGAAATGAAATGCTACCACAAGAAACTAAACATCATATGTGCCGATCGTATCGCCCATCGACAAATGTGTCAAAAAAAAAATCAGGCAACAATTTGTTGCAGTCATACAAACTTTACCCTTGTGGCGATAGCAGTCAGCTGCGAGTGACATACAACAAACAGAATACATCTCAAGAGTATAGTACTCCTGTGTGTATTGAGCGTTCCACGCCAGCGTCTATATTTCTTGGCTCATGTATTCGAATTCACTGTGTCCACCTACTATATTCAAAACTGAATTTCATCTTCTACTGAAATCTCTGTTTCGAAAAAGAAGGGGAAAAGACCTACGTTGTATGATCATTTACATAATCCAGTAGAGAGAGACTTCAAATGCTTAAGTGAAGTTTTCCCATGTCAGAGTAGACTCTGGATCTCAGCTATGGCCCCATTCTTGCCAGACTATAAACAATCCTGATGTCGTCAGCCCAGCAGCTGGACACGCTGGGCTTTCCCTGACACAGTTACTTCCCTTTTTTGTGGTGGAATCTCACCAAATACACTTATATCCTGGTTGCTTACTCTTCTCTTCCAAATGACTGGCGTTTTCTGACAGCCAGAATCCGTTTGTTCGAGATACGTCATTCTGGCAGTCACTGTGTGTGAAATGTGCTGCTCATACAAATAGGACAGAACACAACATGTAGAGCAAATGGGTTTCAGGAGGGACGCTATCTCTACATTTGAAGATACTTGGTTTTGATTTTAGCGCTAAATGATCAAAAATCAATACCATGGCCAAAAACGTTTACTAGGTGAAAAATCACTTTGGAAAAGTGTACAAAAATGAAAATCGGCAACATATTGAGATACTGGGTTCTGCCAGTCAACCCTTGATTTGCTGAGGCATTCCTTCAGGGTACTGTTGAAGGATGCAGACAGGGGGGGAAGGGGGGGGGGGACTTAGAGTAGAGCAAAAGACAGTCTGTTATATCATCACAATCAAACAACTTAAAAAAACTGTAGGACACAGCCATGACAGTGGTATAAAAAAGGTAAGGTATGTGTTGTTGATAGTGTATGTGATCTGCTAGATTCATATTATGTGCAGAGTGTACCACAAATTGTAACATCAGAGAAGACGCTATACCTGCATCTCTGAAGACTGGTGATGGTTGCCCAGGTGCAGGCTATTTCATGAAACAAAACAACACAGGCACCACATTTCTACAGAAAAATCTATCTGACTGTAAGTACCATACCGTTTTAAGTTTCACAGAGAACCAGGGAGTAGTGTATGGTTTTGTGTGGGGGTTCCACAGTTTTTTGTACACTGCACGTGAAAGTCAGACAGGGTATGTATGTGCGTGCTCACGTTCAACGGTGGGCATTCTGGTGTGGTTTCACTGATAGGAACACTTGGAGAATTTATATGCTGTTAAAAGCATCACATTTCGTAAATATAGAATTGAAATGTAATCATAATGTTCTTCAAGATTTATTTTTTGAGTCTCTTGCAAATTCAATGTGGATAGTATTCGTGAATAAAGCGGCTGCTGCAATCAATTTACAAGCAATACTATACAACAACAACTTATTTTTACAAAATATGACAGAATATTCTGGGTATGTAAACATACCATGCGTGGCCGATATGATAGAGATTCCTTTTAGTACAGAATTGATGATGTTACCCTCTACACATCTCATCATGGTCAGTGTTCTGCAGTCATACAAACTTTACCCTTGTGGCGATAGCAGTCAGCTGCGCGAGTGACATACAACAAACAGAATACATCTCAAGAGTATAGTACTCCTGTGTGTATTGAGCGTTCCACGCCAGCGTCTATATTTCTTGGCTCATGTATTCGAATTCACTGTGTCCACCTACTATATTCAAAACTGAATTTCGTCAAAATAGCCTTTTCTGCTTTCTGCATCTCTGCACATCCGTATAAACTGCGAGCTGGGTTGTTCAACTGTTCTGTGATTAATTATTTTGAATTTCATCACTTTTTGCAGTGTAATCTGAAGTCAGAATGTGAAGATGGACGGGATGAAACAGAACACTGTCCCTTCAGTGGTCCTAGATGTCAGGGAATGGTGGCTTCAGCTAACAAGTGTTTCAAGCTAGTCATGTTAGACCTTCATTCAGACAATATACATTTATACCATGAGTGTAAGAAATACGGCCAGCAACTTGCTTCTGTCAAAACCAGAGAAGAAGTGGAACACTCCCTACTTATTTTCAAAAATTATTATGACTTTCGAGTTACTTTTGGTTACACTTTAGGCTGGCACTTGGTGCCTTTTATGTATAGTAGATTCCGTAAATGGTCTGATAATACTATTATTTTCAATGAAAACCATTTCATTAACGGACTTACTTTCAGAGATACTATTTCAAGGAAGAAAGTGGAATTGAGGTGGACAACCGTGGGTTTAATTGAAGGGTACGGTGGACATGCAGCACTGTGCGAATTCAAACTAGATCCACAGGGTATGTTTCCTCATAAAATTGCACCAGCCAAATCAGAGTCCACACAGCCCACTTTCACACACACCAGGCAGGCTTTACTCACTTGTTCACACAGTCACGTGATCCACAGCTTTATGTATTGCAACCTCGACAGTTACTGTAGGAATACATATAATTCTGGAGGTTTTGCATTTCTGAAATTGAATACTGATCAGGAGCATATGTTATCAGCTACGAGAAATACAACTTGTGCACTTGCAATGTTCAATTGTATTAAGAATGTCAAATCAATACATTACACTTTGTGTGTGTGACTTCATACAGGACTGTCCAGATAATACTGATGAGTCCTTTTGTGTGCATCCCTTTGTGCCAAGGCTTCAAGTGCTCTAATAGTCAGTGTGCATTGCACAGCCAGCACTGTAATGAGCACTCTGATTGTCTGGATGATTCTGATGAGGTTAATTGCCAGCAGCAAAATGCAGCTCCGTGTACATACTGCATGCAGCTCAGAGATGTGAAGATGGCACAGCGATTTTATATTAACCTGGATGGCACTGGTTACTTTTCACAACAGAGGATAACAACTGGAGAACCTTGTCCTGCCACACTCACTATCGCTGTACATCAGAATGGCTGTACTGTCTTCCTGTCTACACTCGATGTAATGGATTCTTTGACTGTGTTAATGGAGAGGATGAGCAAGACTGCAGTACGATTCGATGTTCTGGATTGTTCCAGTGTCGAGCATCTGCAATTTGTCTGTATGAAGATCATCTGTGTGACGGCTGGGGCCAGTGTCCACAGCGAGATGATGAACTGATGTGCGACATGATCTGTCCTGAAGGTTGTGTATGTCAAGGCCATTCCTTCCTTTGCAGAAACACGTTTCCTGTTGATCGTTTCTCACAGCTACGATATGTGACGCCACAGGATCAGGGATGTCACTGTATGATTTTAGGACCAACACCCTATAGCATCCATCTTATTCTAGCTAGTTGCTGTATTTCTAATATGTCAGGCATTCAGTTTCCCAACCTACAGTACATTGATCTTGCAAGCAACCTGTTACAATATCTTGACATTTCTAGTTTTCTCCAGCTACAAAACTTGAATGTCTTACGCTTATCAGGAAAACCCGATCAGGTCAAACACAATAGGCGTGTCGCCAAAAGGTATTCATTATTCACTGATGCTGATAGAAGTATCAGAAACACATCTTGACACACTAAACAGCGAATTCTGTACATTCTTGCCCCTAGTGGAACGTTTTAATTTCTCCTTTTCAGCCGTTGGAAATATTAGATCCTCAGGTTTTAAAAACATTCCACGTCTGCTTGAAGTGGACATGAGATTCATCCCACTTACTGATTTCCCATTAGATTTGCTGTCAGCGTCAGATCATTTACAGCATATTTTTGCATCAAACTACAGGTTGTGCTGTGAGAACTTACTTCCAAAACAGTCGGGAAAAATAAAGTGCTCAGCTCCTTACACTGTTCTTCCTTCATGCACAAAGCTGATTCCCACTGAACTCTACAGAGTTTTTTTCTTCTGGGTAGTCTGTGTGTCTTCCACAGTAGGAAACTTGGTTTGTCTCATCAGCCTATTTAAACTCAAAGGAGGTTTTGAAAACAGTTCGTTGATGATTGCTAACTTGCTGTTTGCTGAATGCTGTATGGGATATCACGTCAGTATTGTTACAGCAGCTAGTGAGATATTAAGTGATCGTTACATTCACTCTGAAAAGATATGGATCAACAGCCTGTCTTGTAAGGTGGCTGAGTTTTTTTTTCTATCTGTCCAGTGAGGTGTCAGTTTTGATCATTGGGTTCATCACTATAGTTCACATTAGCGTCATTTGCTTAGGCAAGGATATATATACGCTGAAAACATCAGCTTTCATAGTACCATGGTGTGCTGGGACCCTGATGTCTTTGATACCATTTCTTCCTGGATTGTCACAGTGGGGACTTCAAGGTCAGTCAGGTCTGTGCCGCATAGCATTATTGAATCAATTAAAGTCAAACACAAAATTCCAATGGTCAGATGTCATTCTGAGCCTTAACTGCATAATATGCTTTGCAATTATGGTTGGTCAAGTTGTGATCAACAAAAGGACGCCCAAATTCAGAACAATGCTTAATACTGCTGCAAAGTCTGTGTATTCTGAAGTACATCTGGTGAGAAAAGTAGCAACCACGAACAGCGTCAGCTGGCTTATTCTTGGATTCACCATGGTAATGGCCACAAATGGGTCTCCAGACTCAAACAACACCCATGACGTCATAGTTGTTTGGATTACCACTCAGCCCTGCACTCAGTCCATTTCTCTATCTGTGGACTGTGGCTATGCAGAAACGGCAGAATGCCCTAGAAGAAAAAGTATTAGCAATTTTTAAATCTCAGTTGCTTGCGTCAGGTAAACAGACCTCCAAACCAAGCAAATGATATGAGATAAATGACACACAGTTCGGTTTTGACAGCGTATGTATGTGCAATGACTTATTGTCATAATTATAGCATCAAAAAAGGCAAAAGCTCATAGCATTCATTAAGTGTACTTTGAAAAACTTTCTAGCTTACACCACAACACTAGTGACGGAAACAGCATGAACAAAAATACAAAATATACGAGTCAATGGTATGATGTACGTTTGTTTTGCTGTATTGACAGCAGCAAAACACAGGGGGGGGGGGGGGGGGGGGGGGGGGGGGGGGGGGGGGGGGTTAGTCTGATCCTGAACAGATGAGGAATAAAAGGGGCAGTATGCAATAGTTAACGCAGTGATGTCTCCAAAGGTGCTTGTGACCTTTCGTTTGCATTTTCTCACAGTGCTCGTAATGAATAAAAACAAAATGCCATTTTCATTTTGGATATCTGCAGTACTAATTAATAATCATCATATAAATTTACTCCCAGCATGGTTTGAGTAGAGGCACCAAGTTACCACCCCACTCTTCACCCAGACCATGCTGTGGCAGTCATTTGCACACTGGGTGCAATGGCACATATGCCGCCCAGTAGAGACGTTCTTTAAGATTATTTTTAATCACTGCAAATTCGACGGAAACCATCCCCAAAACTATGTATGCAAATTAAGATATCTACAGCACAGGGAAGAAAATCAGGACACCCACAGCATAGGGCATTGGGAGTAGCACATCAACAGCAAAGAACATGGAAATCCAGACACACACAGCCAAACCCTTTACAGAATGGCCCGATACAGATGCCCTTTACAGAATGGCCTAATACAGAAACCCTTTACAGAATGGCCCAACACAAGAACCCTTTACAGAATGGCCAAAGCCCGAGACCCTTTACAGAATGGCCCAGTACAGAAACCCTGTCTAGAATGGTCCAATACAAAACCCCTTTTACAGAATGGCCCATAATGAAATCCTTTTACAGAACAGCCCAATGTAGAAACCCTTTACAGAATGGCCAAATACAGAATTCCCTTTACAGAATGACATAATCTAGAATCCTCTTTGCAGCATAGCCCAATGCATAAACCCTTCAAAGAATGGCTCAATGCAAAAACTGTTTACAGAATGGCTCAGACCAGAAACCCTTTACAGAATGGTCCCATACAAAACAAACACAAAACAAAAAAAAACTTTAGAGAACTACCTAATACTGAAACCTTTTTACAAAATGGCCCGATACAGATGCCCTTCACAAAATGGCCTAATACAGAAACGCTTTACAGAATGGCCAAAACCCGAGACCCTTTACAGAATGGCCCAATAGAGAAACCCTGTCTAGAATGGTCCAATACAGAAACCTTAACAGAATGGCCCCGAACCAGAAACCTTGCCCAGAATGCCCCAAACATTCAGAGTGCTCTCAACAATTAACACCATCTAAAACAACAAACAGGATCACTCAATTACAAGGTAAAAATGATCCGTGCACTATTGATACCAATCTTCCTATGTGCTTGTGCAACCTGAACCCTAACAGCAGATCTACACGGATAAATTATGGCATGAGAAATCGGTTACTGCAAAAGCCTATGCATGTCTTACAAAAACCATTAGCCAATAGAGTAGTGCGTTAAAAAAAAAAAAAAAAAAGTGAGACAGCCGTCGACCCCTGTGGCACCGCTGACGGCAGTCAAGAGACAAATGCTGAAATAGTGTGATCACATCTCTTGTTCATTCAACCTTGACAAACAAACAAACAAGCAATCAAACAAAGAATCACCTTACAGGACACTGGCAGACGGCAATAGAGGGTAAGCCTCCAGGAATAGACAGCCTGACTGTTGACGTTCTGGAGAGAGTGACAGAGAAACGACAAGGATGAAAAGTGACTGTCAGTTCTAGCCTTATATCTAAAGACTCAAGGGTTAATAGACTGACTATGTTGATGGTGTTTCTCTCCCAAGATTGACGAGTTATTCGTCTTTGCCTGGCAGGTCATATATTCTGTCTGCAAAACTTTATGATGATTCGTCCTCCAATGCTGGTTGTGCTGACAGGATCTCTGAGTGCAAAGCCATGTTGAAAAGCATAGGATGTAGAACACAGCGTCGAGGAACTCCAGATGCAGTACGGAACAACTCTCAGTTATCTCCCTGTGTGTGCGCTGCATGGCCACTTCGGATTGCAGTTACTACAGGCGTTGACTGACTTTTGCCAGTACTTTTTTCCTATGTTTGTTTGGTTTGTTCTTCCTGTTGTTGTTTGTTTGTTTGTTGGCCTGCTTGTGTGTGTGTGTGTGTGTGTGTGTGTGTGTGTGTGTGTGTGTGTGTGTGTGTGTGTGTGTGTGCGCGCGCGCGCGCGCGCGCGCGTATTCGCGTATTCGCGCGCGCGTGCGTATGTGTATGCATGTGTATGTATGTGTATGTATGTATGTATGTATGTATGTATGTATGTACGAACGTGTGTGTGTGTGTGTGTGTGTGTGTGTGTGTGTGTGTGTGTGTGTGTGTGTGTGTGTGTGTGTGTGTGTGATGAATATGAAACCGTACGCTCTTGTTTGGCTATATTTCCCCCTTCCTTCTGCTTGCTATCTATAAATATTCAATGTGAAACGAGCAAAATTTCTAAACTTCATACCTTTCATACTCAAATTGTAAGGTACCAAGAGACCTCTCCTGATTTGAAAATTAGGCTGTAGGACATTTCTTTTCTGAGATAGTTAGTGTGAAGCGAATAAATACTCCGGCACATAGAATCATGAATATGCATATTAGCAAATGAGTAGGCATCTTCTGAGTAATAACCGTTATTTCTAAACACACTATCTGGATCTGCCTAATTACTATCCTAGGCGATTGACAGACGCCGAGCAACAAATCAAGAGAAAAGATAACACACACACACACACACACACACACACACACACACACACACACACACACACACACACACACACACACACACACACACACACACACACACACACACACACACACACACACACACTGTTGACTCGAGCGCATGCAACTGCTCAAATCCACTTCCTCCAGCGCGCATGCAGGCACGCACAGACGCACGTGCACACACACACACACACACACACACACACACACACACACACACACACACACAGAGAGAGAGAGAGAGAGAGAGAGAGAGAGAGAGAGAGAGAGAGAGAGAGAGAGAGAGAGAGAGAGAGAGAGAGAGATTCAGATTCAGATAATTTATTCAATAAGACCAAAGCCCCATATGAACAAGGGGCGGTAACAATGTTTAACGTATATCATAATGCAATTTCAGGCAGAATTCATAGTCCATTACAAGCATATTATCCACCACAAATCACGAAAGAAGAGTTTGCCTTAACTGAAAGGCTTTATGCAAATACAATGCTAATTTACGTACTATTCTTTCATCTTTCGATGACATAAGTAGACAAAATCGAAATAAACATGGATTCATATAGAATTTTGCTGGAATATATTTCACTCGTAGATCAGTCAAATCAGAACATGTTAGAACAAAATGAAGCTCGTCCTCATTAGACTCCTTACACAATGGACACACTAACTCATTACCATTTATAGTTTTAAAGCGATGCACATGTGCATTAATTTCAGATATGCCAAATCTAGATTTAGTGACAAGAAACCGCAAATATATATCCAAATCAAATGAAAGATATGCCTGCACCAGATGACCAGAGAGAGAGAGAGAGAGAGAGAGAGAGAGAGAGAGAGAGAGAGAGAGAGAGAGAGAGAGAGATTCATCGATCTTTAATACGCAAGGATGAAGATTGTAGGCCAAGCCTAGTCTTACAGTCTGTCCTTGTCATGCGTACATTTAGAGAGAGAGAGAGAGAGAGAGAGAGAGAGAGAGAGAGAGAGAGAGAGAGAGAGTCCTCAGACGGGACTTGAGAGAGAAAATTAATAATTGTCAGGAACTTGCCTCAGTCGTTGATTTATAGCAGTTCAACAGTCGTGATGTGACTGGTCTCCACAAGCCTGCGTGAGCTCGTATTTCTTTGTTACCAGAATGTCAGGCCTCTCTGCGGTTTTTTCCCCATCCCAAAAGGATAGGGGAAAATGCTACATCTTCTGAGGGCAGCTACTGATGTTAGTCATCATTGTTATACAAAAGATGTGTAGTAGTAGTAGTAGTAGTAGTAGTAGTAGTACTTTCAGTTTTACATCTTTTCGCAAAATTGTGTGATATTACACGAGAGAGAGAGAGAGAGAGAGAGAGAGAGAGAGAGAGAGAGAGAGAGTATGTGTGTGAAGCATAAGTGTGTGGAAGTGCACGCAACGTATGGAATAATTACTACTTATAACATTATAGTGAATATCTAACAGGACTACTTTTTAAACAAAGGTAACTTTGAAAGCAAAATCAATATCACACAAAAAAAAGAACATAGGTCACTGTCATGCCTAATAAACATGGTACGTACACCTTAAGAGTCACTCAATCAAATAAAAGGTGGGCTCTCGACACGTTTGCATTACCACATATGCATTTTGTCCCTGTTCGTTCTGAATGCGTCGTCGATTTTCAGTCTATAGAATACTGAAACAAAGTTTCTGTACTGATACATATCACGAACCTGCAGGTGTTCAATGTCTTCAACCTGATCAAAGCTGAGAACATGGCTATTTTGAGCATTAACCCGCAAATAAGGGATGTTTGGTTGTTTCTAAAAAAAAAAAGTCACAAACCACTTGTTTAAAAACTTGATGACACTTTTGTAAAGTCAAGGGGCACAGAAAGTGACTGTGCACTCCTTTCAGTTCTAGCTCCGTTTTTGGCAGATCTGTCAGCGAATTTATTGCCCAAAATTCCACAGTGTGAAGGAACCCAGAAAAAAGTCAAAACGGTCCCTTTGCACATCAGAATATGAATTAAATAACATATTTCCTTTAAAATAAAGTTTTCAGAATTAGAACTGAAAAACTTGACAGATTGTAGTACTGACATTGAGTCGACACATAAAAATACTTGCAAGATTGATTGCGGTATATCAATCAAATATGTCAAAGCCATTAGTATGGCTATCTTTTCTGCAACTAAGATAGATCGATTTTTACCTATTGAATACGCTTTATTTACTTTAAGTGATGGAATAACAAAAGCGTCCAGCGTCTTTGCTCTTTGTCAATGATCCATCAGTATATACCTCAGGATGGTTAGCATACTTGCTTTGCGTATGAATCTTTGCTGAATATGACAAGATATGCGGATGATCAGCTTTATTTTAGCATCAGTGTGATTAAGGTCAAATTTTTCCCTGTTTCTTTCCCAGCTTGGGATTGGATCAGTATGAGAAATCTTTGCCAAAGAGTCGGGGGTCAAATCAGTTTTCTGCAACAAATGGGCAGAGTACGAGCCAATAGTAGACAAGAAGGAAGTGTTTTTTTGCTCGTTTGGGGTAATCAGTAGATGGATTTTAAAGAGATTTCTGTTTCATTTACACCTTTCATAGCTGTACATTTCACAACATATTTTGCTAAAGTGAGAGTTCTGTATTCGTTTTATAGGCAAAACATCCATTTCCGAAAATGTCCCTCCCTACTGTAGAAGGGGGGGGGGGGGGGGGAAGGGGGGGGGGGGGGGATTCCTAAGCATAATTTAAAAGCCTTGCTATCAACACTTTGCAGTTTTTGCAACAAATATTTAGGAGCACAAAAGAAAGCTTCTTGGGCATACGAAAGCTTAGACCAAACGCGTAATATTGCCAGATGTTTCAATGTGTTTACATACTGGCACCAGCTTTGCTTGCTTAAGATTTTCAAAAAGAATTCACACTTTTTTCTAGCCTGGTTTAAGAGATAATCAATGTGAACTTTCCATGTCAATTTAGATGTGAAGTAAACTCCTAAGAATTTTACTGAGTGTACATACTGAAGTGTTATTCCATCAAGTATAAAAGACGGCAGATCAACAGGATCATCACCATAATTAAATAACACTATATACGTTTTTTCATGGGAAAGTTTCAGTCCATTTTCAAACAAGTACTTACTAAGATTCTTTAGCTCTGCCTGATACATTTTTTTGTAATAGTTGGTTGATCTCTTTCGGCGTGTTTTTTTTTCTTGGATTAGCAGTTATCCACACACACAGATCATCAGCATACTGCACAACGGTAGCGTTTTAGTTACGTGCTTTGGGAGATCGTGTGACAAATTATTAAATAAAATCGAGGCAATTACAGAACCTTGGGGAATACCCATCTCTAACGATTTAGAATTTGAATATGTGTTTTCTACCCTGACTTGCAAACTTCTTTCTGATAAAAATTCTCTAATGTATTTATAACAATTACCAGATATGCCAATATTCTTCAGTTTATAAAGCAGTTAGCATGCCACATGCTATCAAAGGCTTTTTTTTTAACATAAAAAAATATCGCCAGATACTACTTTCGCCTGGCAATTTGATGCTTAATTTTGTGTCGTTAATTTTACAATGTGGTCAGCTGTTGATCTTTCTTTTCTGAAGCCTGCTTGATTAATAGGTATTATTTTATTTTTATTATAAAAATAGATAAGCCTATTTAGTATAATTCTTTCCCATACGTTTTCCTACATGAGACGTCAGAGCTACAGGCCGGTAACTGTGGACACTTGTGTGAGACTTTCCTTGCTTTACAATGAGAATAATTACAGACTGTTTCCAAATTGATGGCATAACACCATTATTCCAAACCCGTTGGAATATTTTCAAAGAAAAAAAAAAATAATAATAATTATCTGGTAAATGTTTTAGCATTTCATTCGAAACAGCGTCCAATCCAACTGATGATAATTAGTTACCTATCAGGGAGATAGAGAGTCTAACTCGCATATAGTTTTGGGAGCATTTATATAGTGGTCATTATTTGAAACTGGCTCTTCGTACATCTCTGTTTTTATTTTCTCTTTTCCTATGTTGTATGCAATCTTGTGGAAGACTTAATAGACGCATTGTCTTTGAAAACATGGTAGCGGATGCTTCTGCTTTTTCAGATGAGGCTGATAATTTTTTTTTATTATCCAAATTAACTGGATATCTTCGGAATTTATCCTTTTTTTCATAGTTTGAAGTTTTTGCCACACTTTTGAACGTCCTTATGATGAGAAAACTTCTTTAGCACAAAACGCTGTCCAGTAAAAGCCGCTTTGCTTTTTGCATTACTCGGTTAGATTGTGATTTAGCATTTTTTTCATTTCTAGGTGGTTTTCTTTCCTTTTGATTATATTCTTTGTATTTTGGGTTTCTTTAAGGCTACAGCTTCTTCGCAATCCTTAGTCCACCACACATTGCCGGTATGAAGTGTTTTTTGAGAAGTATTAGTATGACATTTTGGTATTAAATCATCAGCATCCCTATGACAGTCCAGTCAAATGTAAACAAACCCTGGATAATCCGTTGAGTGCCATGCATAGCCACGTCAAACACAAACTGATTAAAAATAGGAAACCAGCATCCTCCATTAACATTCAGAATAGACACAGAAATCTGTCCCACCGTGCTGTCATGGACAAAACAGATACATGAATGAAATGACCCACTGGATTTCCCCGCACAATGGCGACTGCATTCGATGCCGTCACAGTGTAAGAAGCTGAAGTCAGTTTGTGAGGTTTCCAGACAGTGCCATGAATTATTCAAAACGCGTTAAGACAGTACAGAACGAAAGCTATAGTAAATCCTACTTGCCATGTAAAGTAACTAAAGGCAGGTGTTCATGAAATGATTGAATTGAAGATCCAGCACAAGACAGATGACCGTGATCTGTGTATGGGGTAGGAGTTGGGAAACTGTGAGATGAAGACAACAGCAACAACAACAACAACAACAACAACAACAGCAACAACAACAACAACAACAACAAACAACACGCGAACACAATCGTAAATGTCAAGTGGGACTGAATATAGAGTTTGTGTTGGTACATTCAAGCATAGTGGGCATTGTGTATGTAGATTGATAAAATATGGGAGCGATCGATCCCTGCATTGACTGACGTGCAGATCGATCCAAAATGACGGAAACTTTTCTATGTTTAGAGGATAGGGGTAAGAATACCTAAGTCAAAAAAGTTTTGCGAGCACAATCGCACAATCTATATGTTAAAGCATAGTAAAAGTATGTCCGCATTGACATGTAGCATAACTTTTTATTTTTTATTTCATTTTTTTTTTTTAGAAATCAATAGAATTGAAACCGAACGATAACGATGGTGAATTCAAGCTGACTAGAACGGCTGGCTATGACTCAATACGCAGGTGGTAGTGGTAGTTGATGAATGTGAAAAGTTATGCAGACACGATCACGCCGTGTAAACAGGCCCTGAAATGCTGGGAATCTTGTATGATTCTTGCGTGGTTGAAATTCTGTTTGGAAATGAATATAAAATGAATGAGAGTGATGAGAAAAAAGGAGTGTTTTAGATCAGTTCCAATATGACGGATCATGTTTTGATACATTGAGGGTAGGGTTAGGGGAAGTTTTCGTCAAAGTTATGCGAACACGATAGCACACTAAACAATGTATCATAGCACAGCATATAAATGTAGCGTATCAATATATGGCAAAACTTTTGTCAGGAAATCAACAGAAATTAAAAACAGAGAGGTTCTCAAATTGTTACAAATAAACCTAATTGCCAGCATCCAATATCCCTCGAAATGCTGCAGTGTTGTAAGCTTATCATTTGGTAAAAATGTAAAAATCTTGTTCGGGAAAAAAAATAGAAAGTAAATGAGAGTGATAAAAAAATGGTTTAATTCCAGATCATCCGGAAGGCTTCACCCTGTTTTGATATGCAGAGAGGATGAGCTAAGGGAAGCTATGTCGAAAGTTTATAAGAAGACGATGACACTTTTTAAAGAGTTTCTGGAATGCTGAAGAGGTGGTAGCATATCATACAGTTGAAAAACCTGGTTCGCAAACAGATGACAAATGAATGAGACTGACAAGAATCTTACATTGCAAATCACCCGAATGAGGTTACTACGTTTTAATACGCAGAGGGTAGGGTTAGGGTGACGCCATTTTAAAAGTTGTGCTAAAAGCGACTGTATGGACTCAGACATATCTAAGCATAGGGTAGATGCTGAGCTTTTTATATGGCCAGATACCCAGTTGGTTAAATCGGCAGAAATTGAAAGACACGACTGTAAAATGAGGTTACGACTAATTCGAATTGATTGGCAGTGTCTGACTATACGTTGATACGTAAAGGCAAGGTAGATTTTGAAGCTTACGTGAGAAAAAAAAAATATGCGAACAGAAACCCCGATGAGACACTATGTACCAAGATGCAGAGTAGCGGGATGAGTGGAAGAGGCTGTACATAGATGGTGAGTACTGTTATAACAGCAATCTGTTCGAGAAATGTAATAGTAAAACGAACGAGAAAGAGATTAGAGAGGTCGTGAATTTCAGATCATTCCTATATGGATTGCATGTTTTATAGTAGAGAGTTATTGAGTTGTTATGGGAAGAGTTATCACACTTGCGATTCTCAGTCCATTGTTTGTCATGCTTTGTGGCGGCATAGAAGAGACCCTTACGGGAAACGCTTATTATTGTGGCGGGAGAAAATCCGTTAACAGAATGGGGACAAACAACTCGATTATAAGAGTTAACCAGTCGGATGACGTTTGAGTATCGGACACGTCGCTGAACTAGGAAGGATACAAATTGTACATATTATAGTAGTGACGTTGTTTTACGTACAGGGTACTGTGCTACCGAAACTTACGGGAGTTAGGTTATGCAAAACGATATTGTATTTACATGAATTGTGTAGATTTAAAGCCAGTCTGGTGCTCGGTGTTCAGACATTAATACTAATTGCTTGTGTGCTAAACCACTTGAAAACGAATAGGCCAAATCGATATTGAAATAATAAAAAATAATCTAACTTTCTTGACTCTCAGTACACTTTTATGACTCCGACGGTTGTTGACCACACCGCTACGCATTCACGCACGTAATTGGTCGCTGCGAAGGTTTAGTGAAAAAGCACGCAACGCACAGACACCCAATCACACACAACAGCAAACATGTTTCACACACACCATACACTAAAACAACGCAGTATCAAAATATGCGACAGAACTCAGGCCACCATCACATAGACACCTGAAACAGAACATGACAATAAATGGTTAAGACAGACGGAACACAAGTTGCACCCAAGGACCAGGGGGACCACATAGAATAAACGACGAACTGTAATTGCGTGGATTTTGGTTGCTGTAAGTGTACGTTAGCAACTCCGTTACGCACAAAAACTTGAAACTTACCATGTGAATAAGTTCTCAAAAATGCTATAAGGGTGAGGATTATCATCTGACGCCCGAATGCCCGGGTTCGGAAAAAAAAGGTAGCAAAGAGGAAATGAGAGGGTATGGTGAACAAACAAACAAATCAAACAAATCAAACCAAAAAAATAAAACAACAACAACCCCCATACACCAGGCAATCCACGATGAACGAAACCACTCCGGTGAATCAATCCGGATAACATGTGCAGTTTTTGGTTTGTGCTGGGCGGCCGGTTAGCAAGAAGGTAATTAAGCATACTAAGTGACAGTAGTAATCCTGAGTATTAGTAAGCGATAGCAAATTAGTTATGTTCGGCACACTATTGTACGGTCCGCCTGCGGAATTTGCTGTAGGAGTCGTGGTAGTTTATCCAGTCACAATGTGGCTGCAGAAATCCTGACGCCAGAATATGAAGATACCTGCAAATGGAATGCGTGTGACAAGAAACAACTGTCAGGAGCAACTATGACACATAATCGGCACGGACATGATTCACCAGCGTTGTGATTAGCAAGGACTCGGAGCGGTAGGCAAAAGCAGCGGAGAGTATGTGCAAAAGCATTGTGAATACCCGATTGTCCATTTTTTATAATGTAGAGGTCCCGTTATTTCAAATGCTATCCGGATCTGGTCTGTATTTCTCAGATCTAGCTCCTCTCTTTCAACGCTCTCCTCTCTCTATCTACATTGCACTAGGCAGGATTAGGAGAAGTAATGTCAAAAGTTATGTTCGCACTCGTGTAACATATCCTGGAATGCGGCGGAGGTGTATTTTTATCATGTGTCCCTCATAATCCTGATCAGGAAATAGATTAAGAAATGACAAATGGTGAGACCTTCTTAACTGTGACAGATCTCCCAAAATGACTTCAGTAGCCGACTTGAAGATGTAATTTCAGGGTACTTTTTCTGGGACAGGTCGATTACCAAGCATGGAACCCCTATCTGTTGGTTTATTTCCATTTCAGACAGTATGTATTTCACAGTTCTCTGGCGGCTTCCGGCCGACTCTCTCTCTTGATCAGAATCAGGTCTCTCTCCACTTGTTGGATGAACAAGAAGGCTGCTTTAATGAATGTATGTCAAAAACTGAGAGACAAGCGCTGTGATAACCCGACAATTAGGTCATGGGGATTGTTACGTTAAGGTAGTACCGGAGGTGATTTCACAGTTTGTATCCAGCTTGTCCTTTGATTTCTATGTAGTCTTTGAGACCGTTCATTTCACATCCTCCGGCCTCTCTCTATTTCTCTCTCCTTCTCTCTCTCTATGAATACTTACTGTTACTGTAGCCCTATCTCGGAATAGAGACCACATCTAAGCGTAATTCGTTTTACAATCCTACAATAGTTTACCACAACGGGGCAATGCCCTGACCTGGGTAGTGCCGATTAGGAGCATATAGCTTTGCGTTTCATTCATGTCGTGACACCGTTTACTAGCCGGTCATTCAGTTCAATATGGTGTCTCTCAGTTTCCTTACCCTTCATCTAACCTTCCATTTCCCACCGGTGCAGAGGGACCATCATGCTATTGTGTAACATGTCATCCATTACTAATGGTCCAAACTGACCTCTTCGAAACCTGGTGCCCTTTTCGTTTACTCTGTGTGTCCCCAATATGCATGTTGTGCTTTCGTTAACACCCGGAACCTCGGTTTTATGTCTCATTCATCGAAGGAACCTCTATAGCTAAATGGAATAGAATTGAACCAGTGTTAACTCCGATCTCTCCCCATCCCCCATCTTGTACCGAAACGGACTTGGCGGAGATTCGAACCCCACAACCCTCAGGATCACCAAGACTGGGGGGTTCCCGCTCTACGCGCTCTACCACTGCCTACTCGATACTCCACCCCCTCCTCCCATTACAGATGTCTCTCTCTTCCTCTCTCTCTCTCCTCTCTCAGATGTGCGTTGCTCTCTCTCTCTCTCTCTCTCTCTCTCTCCCCCATACACAGATGTTTGCTCTCTCTATCTCTCTCTCTCTCTCTCTCTCTCTCTCTCTCCTCTCTCTCTCTCTCTCTCTCTCTCTCTCTCTCTTTGCCTACACCTCTCTGTGCTCTCCCCTTCTCTCTCTCCCCCATACCACTGATATGTGCTCTCCCCATGCCCCTCTCTCCTCTCCCCATGTGTGATGTGCTCTCTGTGGTGCACAGGTGTGTGTGTGTGTGTGTGTGTGTGTGTGTGTGTGTGTGTGTGTGTGTGTGTGTGTTTGTGGACTGGAAACAGGTTCTGTGGACCAGCCAGCACGGTCGACATCCCCACAGCTGGCCAACCACGCAAGGTGTGAGGACCTTCGGAGAGGCTGTGGCCGCCGAAACTGCCCTGCGCTTCTCCTCCCTCGTCCTCACGCCCCAGCAGGTGGCTCTGCTCAACATGCAGCCAGAGCCACAATACCTGTACCTGCAGTCAGGTCCGCCAGGCTGCGGGAAAACCGTGGTCCTGGTTCTGAAGGCCCTGCAGTGGGCGAGGCAGGGGGAGGCAAGTGGGTATTGATATTCAGTCTGTCAATGCATCAGTAACCATTTTATTGCAGGAAACAGCTGCGCACAATGCTGGGGGACAGCATCAGCAGCAACACCGGCTGGAAGCATTCACCGTCTCATCTGTGACCTCGATGACATCCATATGATGCTTCCGTCTGGTGAAGCTGCTCCGTGCTGGTCCTTTTCCTGATGCCTTCATCCTCTTTGATGAGGCTCCTGATGAAGGTCAGTTTTTGACTAACGTCACACCACACGTGTGTTGTGTGTGTGTGTGTGTGTGTGTGTGTGTGTGGTGTGTGTGTGTGTGTGTGTGTGGTGGTTTGTGACAAAAAACAGAGCTATTACAGGATTCCCCATCCCTCCTCTCCCGAATCGGCCCCTTCTCCCCATCAACCCCGCCACACCTCTCGCCCGTCCCCACCTCATCCCAGCTGGTCCACACATGAACACAAATGGACAACACACCAGCAAATATAGAATCCAGTTCTCTCTTGTTCAAGATATCATATTCCTCTTTATTCTCCTTGTGTATTGAAATGGCAGTGGTGGTGGTGGTGGTGGTGGTGGTGGTGGTAATGACGTCCGCGACGCAAAAAAAAAAAAAAAAAAAAAAAAAAAAAAAAAAAAAACAGTAATAAGTAAAAAAAAATACATGAATGAAAAAGGAAAACAAATGAATAAATAAATAAACACATCGATAAACAAATGAATGAATAAGTAAAATAAGTCAATGAATATAAATAAATACATGGAACAAGGAAGGAAATGATATAAAGACAGTTTGTGCGCTGAACTGTTGGCGAGCGGAGAGGACAGTTTGTACAGTGATCTGTGTGGAGAGGAGAGGACAGTTTGTGTGGTGAACTGTGTGGAGAGTGGAGAGGACAGTTTGTGTGGTGAGCTGTGTGGAGAGTGGAGGGGGACAGTTTGTGTGGTGAACTGTGTGGAGAGTGGAGGGACAGTTTTGTACAGTGATCTGTGTGGAGAGTGGAGAGGGACAGTTTGTGTTGAACTGTGTGGAGAGTGGAGAGGGGACAGTTTGTGCAGTGAACTGTGTGGAGAGTGGAGGGGGATAGGAGTGGATGAATGAAGTGTTGTGGGGTGAATTGTGCGGTGAGACTAGTGGAGGAGAGAGTTTTGTACAGTGAACTGCGTAGGGAGAAAGAGACCGTGAAAGCAGGCGCGTTGGCTCAGCTGTTGTAGAAATTAAAAAAAAAAAACAAAAAAAAAAAAAAACAATGTATATATATATAATATATATATATATATATATCGATATATATAAAACAGACCGAGCTTTTGATGATAATGTGTATAATAATGTTTTATACTAAAACCAAGTCATTTTTTCTTCTTTATATTTCATTGGAAAGTTAATGGAATTATTTCTAAATGGTCTGATAGGACTTCATCTCATTTGTCAGTTCATTCGATTTTATATGTCTTGTTGAAACTTTTGTAGGTGAAACTTTCTTCAAGCCGTCGTGTTTCCGGCTATGGCAAGTGTGTGTGTGTTTTCTGCTGTAAAATTCACTACTCAGGGGGAGATGATAGGTGGTCTAATATGTTTGGTTTAAAAATGATTTATATCATGTGTTAAAACAGGTTGACATTATGTCCTTTTTTTTTTTTGTTTTATTCCTTAGCAGAGTCATTTAGGGTACTTTAGGTGACCATAACCCCCCCTGACCCCCCGGGGGTGGGGGTGGGGAGGATTTGCCATTGTGTTTTTCTGAAAGTTTAGGCCCATCTGCCGTCATCATAGGATGTCAACAAAAGATTGGTTGGAGCTCTTGGGAGCAAACAAGGTCTGGAAGAAATCACCGATTTTCCTACTCTAAAAAATGGGGGTAAGGGGTGAAAAAAAAATGTCTATTACTCATAGTATAAAGCCTTAAAAATCAAATGCAAGTTGTTTTTAACTGCGCTGATCCTTGTTCTACAGGGCATACCAGTACAATGTGACGTGTTTGAAGCCAATGTGTTGTTAGTAATAATAGCATCAAAATAAACATGACATATGCGTTAATATGTCAATGTTTTTAACACGTTTAGCGCACCAACCTATTACTCTTTAAATTGGTTTTGAAAAGGATACAATTGAACAGAAAACTGTTAACCTGTTTCAAAATGGTGTCAAGAAAAATGGTTTAGTAGAGTTTGGGCCAACACTGCTTATAAACCATGACCAAAGGATCTGTTTCAACACAAGCGAGTGGTGACTGAGTGTTGCAGTATGCGCCTGTCCGCCATAAGAAGAAGATTGCACCCACACAAAAACTGTTGACAACAGATTCTTCAGTGTCAACCCTTCCTCTGGAACACAGCATCACAAAGGTTCACAAGTTCAAAGTCACCGTTACTCCTCCTCAGGAGTTGGCTGGGTCACAGGGGATATCAACAAGTTTCCATGGACGTATATAACTGACACCAGTCGATCTCCAAAAACTGTTGTTGATCCATCCCTGCCTGACGGCCATCAAGGCTGTTGAGCAAAAGGGCAGGTGTCCAAACCTCCACGTGAGAACAGAAGATGAAAAGGTAGTAAAGATGATAAAATCTCATAGCTGTTGATTGCCTTGGCAAGAATAATTAGGCTTCGGTTT